>NW_020868882.1:229252-236740 GCF_003789085.1 Penaeus vannamei
GTAAATGTGTCAATAACACTGGTACTTACACCATCATTACAAATGCCATGGCCTGTTCTCACGTCGCAATGCATTATTATGTTGCAAATGATTTGAAGATCAATGCCATGAATGCATCATCTTTATTGAGCTTCATTGTTGTTTAATATTCAACATCTGCAGGGTGCATTTTTCTCTCTTCATTATTTAGCATGATTGATCTGCTGTTCGTGCGTCTAGAGCGAATTGCAATGATGTGTGTGTTGTTATTACTTACAGCGCGTATTCCTCCCCCTCCCTTCTCCTTTCGTCCCTCCCTCCCTCTCTCCATCCTCCTCCTTTCGTCCCTCCCTCCCTCCCTTCCCTTTTCGTCTCCCTCCTCCCACCCTCCCCCTTCTCCTTTCGTCCTCCCTTCCTCCTTCCCTCCTTTTATTTCTCTCCCCTCGTTTCCTTCCTCTCCCAACCTTTTTTCCTTCCTTATCGCCATTCCTCGCTCTCTCTCGTCCCCCCCTCCCTTCCCTTCCCCCTCCCCCCTCCTCCTTGCTCCCGTCCCTCCCTCTAACCCCTCCTCCCCCTCCCCTTTCTGCCTAGCTCATTTCTCCCCTCGCTTCCCTTCTTTCCACGTTACCTCACCTCATTTCCCCTCACTTCCTATCCCTTTTCTCCCCTCATTCAGAGCGGGACACAATGGAGGGCCCTTCACAATACTTGTATATATTGCTTGACAACCAGTTCTGCTTTTGGCCGTTCTTTCAGTGGAATGCGAGCTGTAGTGATGAAGCTAATTTGGGGTTAAGGGGAAAGAGGGGGTGGGGGAGGGAGGGGAAAGAGAGGGCGATGAGAGGAAAAAGAAGGGTGTAGAAGGTGGATAATGAGGAGAATCCATTAACGATTATGAGGACATTGGCGATGGATGGACGTGTTTGGGAGAAGAAAAGGAGCAGGACTTTTTTTCTTGTCTCTTTTGTTTTCTTGGAAGGGAGAATGATGGATTTTTTTATGTTTATATGAAGAAAAAATATATAATGGAGTGTGGGATTTTTTTTTTTTTTTTTTTTTTTCTTCTCTTTCTTTCGGTGCAAGTCATCAGGAGGCTGTAATGTAGGGAGCGAATGGAGTGGAAGTATGAGGGAATTATGTGATGGATGAGGCAATGCCATCTTTGGAGGAGATAAACGCACATAGATTTTACTACACGTTTTAAGTCCCTCACAAGAACGTACACTTAAGACAGTTTCTACTTACGCATAAACCTAAATCAACACTTGTCTGTTTTACTGCCCACTTTACTGACACTTCCTAGCTCCAAAAATACTTACATTGACACACAGGGAAAATAGTAAACCTACCAAACCCTTCTGAAATGTGTTTGAACTTACACATAGCGCACCGCATTAACTCGTCGAAGAAATAGGCATAAAACAAACAGACTTTTTGTGAGCCATGAATCAAATTCAGGCCGGCACGAAATGACAATCAAGCCACTAGAAGCAAAGACGAAGACATGACAAAGAGGGAGAGGAGGAGGAGAGAGAGAGACAGGCATAAGACGTAGGATGATAAAGATCAGAGGAAGTGAGTGACGGCTGATAAAGTGATTAGAGGAAACGAGTGTAATTAGAGAGGGACTGATTGAGGAATTAATGGGATAAGGAGTCGTTTGGATAAGTTCCCGATGGAGGTTTATTTTGTTTGTTTGTTTGTTTTTTGTAGGGGAGGGGAGAGGGGGAGGGGGAGGAGGGGGTGGGGAGTGAAAGGGGATTTATGTGGTAAGAAAAATCGTTGTTCAAAGAAGTTGTGCCATTTTGTTTATATGCATTTTTAAAGGTTAAGATGGCGTGTTTCGTGTAATTAAATCACATTTTTAAGAGGTTTGATTGGCTATGGGGTCAAAGAGCGATACAGAAAAGTACGAAGGAAGATTAGGAAAAGCAGAAATAAAATTGTATTTATGGTGGTGGAGATGATAATGATATTAGTTTTTTTTACTATTGTTATTATTATTACTGGTGTTATTATTAATAATATTATTACTATTACTACTATTATCATTATCATTGTTATTATTATTGTTGTTTTTGTTGATGCCATTTTTATTTCTTTTTATGAATATGATTATCGTTATTATTTCATTTTGCAGTTATTGTTTTAGTTATCTTTATCATTACTTTTATTATTATTTTCATTATTATAATCTTTATTATTATTATTTTCGTTGTTGTTGTTATGATCATAATTATTATTATTAATGTTGTTATAGTTATTGTTATCACCATCATGATATCGTTATTGGTATTACAATTACTATTATTATTATCAATATTACAATTATCATCACTAATGCAATTATTACTCTCCCCAGCTATACTAGATCACGGTCTCAATATGTATAGATTAATTTTAAATCTTTTTATTTTTCCTTTTTATTTCCATTTATTTTTTATTTATTATTTTATTTATTATTATTATTTTTTTTTTTTTTTTTTTTGAGTAGGATAGATCTCTCGCCGTTGCGTAAAATTTGTCTCCTTCACGTTCTTGAAGCAAAGCACCAAAAGCGAGTCATTATACGCTTTTGAAATCACTTCGGTATTTTCATTTCATTTATTCATTTGTTTGTTTTTATTCTATTTTTGGAAGGGGCGGGGAGTGTTTTTTTTTTTCTTTCTTTTTTTGCAAATGAATAAATATCGACTGATTTTTTTTTCCTTTTTTTAGGTATGGCGGTTTACACACGTTCTATTTGGAAAGGGGCGGGGATTTTTTTGAAGGGGGGGGGGCGAAAGGGGGAGGAGGGAAAGGGGAAGGTTTGTCTTTTAGAAGGGGGGTGGGGGGAGAAGAGAAGAGGGGGAAGGGAAGCTTTAAGGGCGAGAGAAAGGTGTAGCGGGGGGGGGGGGGGGAAGTGCATTATCTATCTCTATCTAAATCTTTATCTATCTATCTCTATATATCTATATCTAATATTTTATATATATATATATATATATAATATATATATATATATATATATATATATATATATATATATATATATATATATTTCGTAGATTATTGTTTTTTATCAAATTTTATTGTTTAGGAGTGTGAGCAATTATGAGTCTTTTTCTTCCTCTTTGATACTTGGATACTCGGATAGATAGGCAGGCAGATTGATAGATGGATTTCTTTCCGTATAGTGCAGCCCGCGCTAAGTGTTCGGGGAGGAAGAGCAAAATAGCGAAATTAAAGAGAAGAAGCAGTTTCGTCTCTCAGCTGCTCCGTGTTTCCCCTTCATCGGGTGTAAATAGCTTCATTTTTCTGTAATGATTTTTCCTTCTCTGCCATGGTTCCTTCTTCCCTCTTCTTCCCCTCTTTTTCGCGTCGGGCAAGGAGGTGAGTACACACGCGCGCACATACATACGTACGCACGCACGCACGCACGCTCGCTCGCCCGCGCATGGAAGCACAAACAAACAAAATAAACATCCGAGTCCTTTAAGATCATTCCCCGTGCACCGCTTTCTCACCTCCCCTCCCCCCACCCCCCACCCCACCCCTGCCCACATCTCCGCGCGCCTCCTTCACACTTGCGTTCGTTTACATCTCTTCCTCCTCGGACTCCGTTCTGTCATCCCCACACTTTGGTTCGCCCCCAACAAGCATACCTCACATTTCCTTTTCCTCACTCACTCACTTCCGCGTCCCTCTCGACACTTGGGGCCCCTCCCCACACCCTTTCGCTCCCTCCCCACACCTTGCCAATCCTCCCACAACCCTTTCGCTCCCTCTCCATGCTTTGGCACCCCCCCCCCCCTCAGTGGGGATGGAGCGAAAGAGTGTGAGGCCCTCCTCACACTCTTTCGCTCCAATCCCACATTTTACCACTCCTCCCCACACCCTCTCGCCCCATCCCCCACTTTGCCACCCCCTCCTCACACCCTCCCGCCGCCTCCCCACACTCTGTACCTTTCCCCACACCCTGTTGGCCTCTCACTGCCGCCCATACCTCACGGCGCCAAAAGGAGTCGCCAAGATAACGAGGTCCGCCATGACCGGATGGGAAGTATGAGGTCATTAAGGAGAGAGAAAGAAAGGAGGAAGGAGGGAAGGAAAGAAAGAGGAGGGGGAGGGGTAAGGAAGAAATAGGGAAAGGCAAAAAGAAAAACAAATCACAGAAGGAGAGCCAGAGAGCGAAAGAGAAAGCTAAAATGGAGACGAAACAGAGAGAGAGGGAGAGGGAGAGAGAAAGGGAAAGAGACAGAGAAAAAACCCAAACAAGAAGAAGAAGAAGAAAACAGGGAGGGAGAGCACGGCAGCGAGAACGAAAGGGAGAAGAAAGAGAGCGCCAGTGACAGAGAGAGAAGAGAAGAAGGCGGGTAAAGGAGGGGGGAGGGGGAGGGGAGGGGAGGGGGAGGGGAGGGAAGTACGGAGGCGCGAATCGACGAGGAGACACTTCCGAGCGGAGACGTCACCACCTCTTAGGTCACCGCTGTATCATCACCATTACCAACCCTTTCCATCTCGTGAACGCAGGCATTAAACGGTGGTGGGGGGGAGGGGGTGGGGGAAGAGAGGGTTGGGGGAGAAGGGGAGAGGAAAGAGAGGGTGGGGGGAGTGGAGGGAGAGGGAGGGGATTAGGGGAGAGGAAAGAGGGTGGGGAGAGGTGGAGGGAGAGGGAGGGGGGAGAGGGGGTGGAGAGGGAGGGAGAGAGGGAGGGGAAGGGGGAGAGGGGGAGGGGGAGAGGAGGAGTGAGGGAGAGGGAGGGTTAGGGACGTGTGAGAAAGGGATGGGAGAGGGAGGTGGGGGAAGAGGGGGAGGGAGGGGAATGGGGGTTTGGGAAGAGATAGAGAGAGAGAAGAGAGAGAGAGAGAGAGAGAGAGAGAGAGAGAAGAGAGAGAGAGAGAGGGAGAGAGAGAGAGAGACAGGAGGGAGAGAGATGAGGGAGGATGAGGGAAGAGGAAGAGAGGGGAAGGGGGGAAGCGAAGAGGGGGGCTTGGGAAGAGAGTGAAAAGAGATGGGAGTAGAGGGAGGTGGAGGCGAAAGAGTTTGGGGAATGGGGAGTGTAAAAGAAAGGAGAGGGAAGGGGGGGGGAAAGGGAAGAGGAAATGGGATAGAAAAGTTCAGGATAGAAGGAGGGAGGGAGGAGGGGATAGAGGAGATGGAGATGAGAGAAACGAGTGAACAGATAGGAGAATGAAATGAAAAACAAGATGGAAGATGGAGATGAGAAAGAGGAAGTAAGAGGAGGGGTTAGTGAAAAGGATGAAGGGAAGGAAGAGGGAGAGGAGAAGGGAGAAGGAGGTTGAAAGAGAGGGAGATGAGAAGGCAACAAAGGAGGCAGAAGAAAGACAAGAAATGAGTAAGAAAGGACTAAAGGATAAAGAAGAGAAAAGATGACAGAAAAGAATATACATAGATGACAGAGAGAAAATGATGAACAAGGACACAGGAAATAGAGAGATAAAACAGCGTAGAAGGGAAACTAAATTGAAAATAGAGATGAAATATGAGTATCGAGGATCGAGGGCGAAGCGAAATTCATGCAGTGAACAGGAGAAGCAGCAAGCGGTGGCCAAGTTGCCCCTCCCCCCCTCTAGCCCCCCTCGCCCCGCCTTTTCCCCAACCTACTCTCCCCTCTTTCGCTTCTCTTCCTTTCCCCCACTTCTCCCTTCCTTCACCCTCCAATACCCATTCCCTCGTCTTCCTCCCTTCCTTATCTGTCCTCCCTCTCCCTCCCTTCCCCTCCCCTTCCCCCTTCCTCCCCTTGTCCCTCCACCCATCGACCCCCTCTCCCTTACCACCAGACACCTACAACTCTTTCTCCCTCTCCCTTTCCTTTCCTTACCCCGCACCCACCCCAACCACCACCCCTTTCCCTTTTCCTTTTCTCTTTCCATTCCTGCCCCACCCAACTCTCACTCACTCACCTTCACTCACATCTCCACCCCCTCACTCCCCCTCCCTCTCCCTTTCCATTCGCCCACCCACTCACCCCACCCCCCCTTTCCCTTTCCCTTTCCCTTTCCCCTTTCCTTTCCTTTCCCTTTTCCCTCCTTCCCATTTCCCGCCCACCCGCCCACCCACCCACTCACCCAACCGACGACCACCCACACCCCCAATCCGAGCGGGGTTGTGTTAGCGGTGAGTTGTGGCCAGTTACGTGCCCGATAAAGCCCCGACTTATGGACGCCCTCTCTTCTGCGGCCCGGGATGGCTGGCGGGAAGGAGATGAGGGAGCTGGGGGGTGGGTGGAGGAGTGAAGGGTTGAGGGGAAAGGGAAAGGAGAGGGGGAGTGTTCGGTCCGGGGTTGGAAGGTAAGACGAGGAATAGAGAGAAGGGGGAGGGAGAGAGGGCGAGAGGGCGGGAGGAGCGGGCGAGAGGGCAGAGGGCGAGAGAGAGAGAGAGAGAAGAGAGCGGGAGAGAGAGAGAAAGAGAGAGAGAGAGAGAGAGAGAGAAAGAGAGAGAGGGGAGAGGAGAGAGAGAGAGAGAGAGAGGAGAGAGGAAGAGAGAGAGAGAGGAGAGAGAGAGAGAGAGAGAGAGAGAGAGAGAGAGAGAGAGAGAGAGAGAGAGAGAGAGAGAGAGAGAGAGAGAGAGAGAAGAGAAAGAGAAGAAGAGAGAGAGAGAGAGAGAGAGAGAGGACAGAGACAGAGAGACCAGAAGATGAACGAAGATCAGAATATATAAAAATAGTGTACGAGAGTGAGTGAATGGAAGAAATAAAGGAGAGCGAGGAAGGGAGAAACGAATAGACGCCAAGAGGAGAAAGGGAAAGACAAATACTCGGAGAATTCGGAAGAGGAGTTAAACAGACACCGGACATAGAAGATACACATCAACTCACAAAACCAGTCAAAGGAAATCGAAAGAGAGTGAAGTGAATAATAAGAGGGAGACAGAGAGGGAGAGAGTGAAGAGGAAGGGAAGGATAGGGGAGAAAAGAGAGAGAGAAGGGAGAGGGAGAAGGAGCGAGAAAGAGAAGAGAAGGGGGAGATGGAGAGAGAAGACGGAGGGAGAGATGGAGGGAAGAGGAAGGGAGAGAGAGAGTGAGAGTCGAGAGAAAAGAGTGAGTGAGTGAGTGAGAGAAATTGGAAAGCGAATAAAAGTGCGAAAAGCGAAGAGAGACAGAGAGAGAATATGACAAAGGAATGCCTCAGCCATTTTAATTAAAACCTCCCGGCCTTGGTTCGTAGTCTAACATCCAATCCTGTCTTTGTTTCTGTCTTGTATGGATCATAGTCTGGTGGTTTTAACAGACATGATGCTGTTCCCTCCTCCTCTTCCTCCCGCCCTCCTCCCTCTCTCCCTTCCCTCACTCTCTCCTTACCCTCCACCCTCTCTCCTTCCCCTCCTCCCTCTTAGCACCCTCCTAACCTTACTTTCCTTCACCCTCCTCCCTCCTCACTCTCTCCTTACCCTCCTCCCTCTTCTCCTTCCTTCCTCCCTCCCTCTTAACCCCCCTCCTAACTTCCTCCCCCTCCCACTTTCCTTCCCTCCCTTTTCCCTTCTCTCACTCTTCACTACCTACCTCCT
>NW_020868883.1:0-2500 GCF_003789085.1 Penaeus vannamei
CAGAAGAGTCGTTTCGCCGGGCAGCACTCGGACGAACGCGTACGAAATTACGGCCAGAAGGAGTCGTTATTGCGGGCACTCCGGACGAAACGCGACCGAAAATTTTGCGCCCAGAAGGAGTCGTTTCGCCGGGCCACTCGGACGAAACGCGACGAAAATTTACGCCCAGATAGGAGTTCGTATTCGCGGCCACCTCCGGACGAAACGAGACGAAATTACGGCCAGTAAGGAGTCGTTTCGCGGGCCACTCCGGACGAAACGCGATACGAAAATTTCGACGGCCAAAAGGAGTCGTTTTGCGGCCACTCCGACGAACGCGACGAAAATTTGCGCCCAGAAGGAGTCGTTTCGCGGGGCCACTCCGGACGAACGCGACGAAAAATTTACGCCAGAACGGAGTCTTTTTCGCGGGGCCACTCCGGACGAAACGCGACGAAAATTTACGCCCAGAAGGAGTCGTTTTGCGGGGCCACTCCGGACGAAACGCGACGAAAATTTGCGCCCAGAAGGAGTCGTTCGCGGGCCACTCCGGACGAAACGCGACGCAAATTTACGCCAGAAGAGTCGTTTTGCGGGCCACTCCGGACGAAACGCGACGAAAATTTGCGGCCAGAAGGAGTCGTTTCGCGGGGCCACTCCGGACGAAACGCGACGAAAATTTACGGCCAGAAGGAGTCGTTTTGCGGGGCCACTCCGGACGAAACGCGACGAAAATTTACGCCCAGAAGGAGTCGTTTTGCGGGGCCACTCCGGACGAAACGCGACGAAAATTTACGCCCACAAGGAGTCGTTTTGCGGGGCCACTCCGGACGAAACGCGACGAAAATTTACGGCCAGAAGGAGTCGTTTCGCGGGGCCACTCCGACGAAACGAGACGAAAATTTACGGCCAGAAGGAGTCGTTTTGCGGGGCACTCCGGACGAAACGCGACCGAAAATTTACGGCCCAGAATGGAGTCGTTTCGCGCGGGGCCCACTCCGACCGAACGCTCACGAAAATTACGCCCCAAAGGAGTCGTTTTTGCGGGGCCACTCCGGCACGAAACGCCGACGAAAATTTACGGCCAGAAGGAGTCGTTTCTATTGGCGGGGCCACTCCGGACGAAACGCGACGAAAATTTACGGCCAGAAGGGAGTCTTTTCGCGCGGCGGGGCCTCACTCCGGATCGAAACGCGACGAAAATTTACGCCCACAGGAGTCGTTTCGCGGGCCGACTCCCCGAACGAAACAAGCGCCCGGACGAAATTCTTCGCCGCCCAGAAGGAGTCGTTTTCGCCGGCCTACTCCGGTCGACGAAAACTGCGACGACAAATTTGCGCCCCAGAAGGAGTCGCTTTGCAGGGCCACTCCGGACGAAAACGCGGACCGAAAAATTTTACGCCCACGAAGGAGTATATATACTCCGGGTGCTCACTCCCGACGAGAAACGCGACGAAAATTTGCGCCCAGAAGGGAGTTCGCTTTCGCTGGCCACTCCGGACGAAACGCGACGAAAATTTACGCCCAGAAGGAGTCGTTTTGGCGGGGCCAATCCGGACGAAATCGCCGACGAAAATTTTGCGCCCAGAAGAGTCGTATTACGCCGGGTTGGCCACTCCGGCGAAACGACGACTCGAAAATTTACGAAGGAGAGGTCGTTTCGCGGCGCCACTCCGGACGAACGAGACCGAACATTTACGGCCAGAAAGGAGTCGTTTGCGGGGCCACTCCGGACGAAACGCGACGAAATTTACGGCCGAGAAGGAGTCGTTTGCGGGGGCCACTACCGACTCGAAACCGCGACGAAAATTTACAGGCCAGAAGGAGTCCGTTTGCGGGGCCCACTCGGACGAAACGCGAGCGAAAATTTAGCCCAGAAGGAAGTCGTTTGCGCCAACTCCGGACGAACACACGCGACGAAAATTTACGCCAGAGAGTCGTTTTGCGGGGCCACTCCGGACGAAACGCCGACGAAAAAAATTCGCCAGAAGGATGTCGTTTTGCGGGCCACTCCGGACGAACGCGGACGAATAATTTTACGCCCAGAAGGAGTCGTTTTGCGGGGCCACTCCGGACGAAACGCGACGAAAATTTTTGACGCCAGAAGGAGTCGTTTCGCGGGGGCCACTCCGGGACGTAAACCGCGACTCGAAATTTACGGCCAAAGGAGTCGTTTTTGCGGGGCCACTCCCGACGAAACGCGACGAAATTTACGATCATGAAGGCAGTCTTTCGCGGGGCCACTCCGACGAAAACGCGACGAAAATTTACGGCAGAAGGAGCGTTTCGCGGGGCCACTCCGGACGAAAACGCGCACGAAATTTTACGCCAGAAGGAAGGAGTCGTTTTGCGGGCCACTCCGGACGAAACGCGACGAAAATTTACGGCGACACGGCCAGAAGGAGTCGTTGCCGGGCCACTCCGGACGAAACGCGACGAAAAATTTACGGCCAGAAGGAGTCGTTTTGCGGGGCCACTTCGGACGAAACGGCCGACGAAAAATTTGACGGGACACGAAACG
>NW_020868883.1:7500-12500 GCF_003789085.1 Penaeus vannamei
CCCTGAGGGTTTTCAAGTTAATTTCCGCAGCTTTGATCAACTGTGAAAGAGGAGAGAGAAAAGGGAATTAAGTTTATAAGTGAGACAACTTATCATTTTGCACTGATCAAGTGAGGGGGAAAAGAGAAAGTGGAATGTGCCATAAATACACACTTTTGATAATTCCATGCAAAGAGGGAATTTTGCATCCATCAACTGTGAGGAGGAAGCTGAGAAGGACAAAATGGATAAACATTCAAACAAAAATGAGATTTTAGCTTCTTGTAATAAGATGTAAAAACAAAGAATTGATTCATATTACCTTCTTTGTCAAACTAATTCAAGAGCTCCTCAAACTAGACATGAACATACAGTTTTCTCTCATGCGTATAGATTCTATATCTAATGATTACAAGGTCTTTTCCAATATACAAAAAGTGGCTTACACTGGCAGACGTTTCATCCCCGTTTTTGTAGCTATAATCTGCAAGAGGCTTCAAGAACATGTTGATGATTCTTAATGCCAAGTTTGCATCTTCTTTGTTCTTCAGTGAGCACGAAGCCTGTGGAATAAGGATCATACACTTAGAAATTTCACTTCTAATCTGATGATTAATAACATGCTTTACACACTTCTTATGGATACCAGCTTAGTAAGGTATATATCTTCTAATGTCATTACTTTGGAAACTAGAAGACAATGATTAACATAAGAAAAAATCTTTAGCTATAACTGTGTTCTCCTCACATGAATCTTTTGTTGTAACCTATAAACATTACTTCTTGGTATAATGTCAGACATCTGAGAAGTCTAACCTTCCTACATTACCATCAATAAAAATAAACACTGTAGACCTTATTCTGCCAAGTCTGTCATGCAAAAATCTGTCATGAATGATTTATATAACTCACAAACTACAGATGTTTTATTACTTTGGCAATAATTAATAATCATATAGAAATATTCAAAATATATGCCTCATCTTCCATTTTTCAATCAAATACTAACCAATTTATGAAGCATTGTTCCTACGACACCATGGAGTGTAACTTCTTGTGTTCCAGGTACAGTTTGCGAAGAATCTCTTGTGTAGTTTCTGTCCCGAGAGTCGGACCACGAATTTGCACTGTCATAGCCATCCTGTACAGGACCCTCCCTGGAGAAATAAGCAAAGTAAAATGAACCATTTATATAGCAACAAATTGATAATCAATATACACAACACAAAAGACAAAATATACTTGTGAAGTAATCCAAATCAATATACATGCTTTCTGTGACAATCATACATTGCTTTTTGATGAGAAAAAGACATTTTTCTTTAAAAAATGTAAAATACATTACCTATAATCTCCATATGGAGCTTCCCCAGGATTTTCTCTTGAAGATTGTGGATTTTCTCTTTTACCAAGTTTACCTTGGAAAAAAAAGACAAGTTATTAAGGCACTGTGAAGTTTACTTATATAAAATTGTAAATAATTAGATTTTATTGTTCCATACCAGGTGAACAACACTAAAAACACAGAAACAAATGAAATGAAATGCTGCAAAAAATTAAGTGATGGTAAAAATAAAAGAAGAAAGAAAAATTTAGTGCATTTAGTGGCAAAGTTAAATACCAGCTAATTAGGATGAGAAATACTATCTCAAGACATACCATTATTCTACAGAATTTTAAGGAAAAAAAATTATCCATTTAGAAAGTCCAACTTCTTTAATACTCTCAAGAACTTCATAAAATAAGAAAATCTGTCCCATTTTCTTCTACTTCAAAGAGAAAAGAGTAAGATAAATATACAGTGGGAAAGATAGATACACAGTCAGGAAGTCAGATACTTAAATTTAGGGGGCGAGGGAAAATAAAATGAATAGAGTTAAAACAACACAATTGCACTCATGAACTCACTATCATATCTTGAACTGCGCTCCTGGCTAGAGAAGTGATCACCGTACCCAGAATCCCTGTTCCAATCTCGGTCGTGGGAATTCCGTGGGTTGAATTTAGAGTATGGGGTGTCCTTCTCTCTTGGAGGTCTGTCTCTTGATGGCCGGTCTCTGTATGGACGGTCCCTGTTGTTCCGGTTTCCAGAATAGTGAGAACCCTCCTTGTGCGAGCCATCCCTGGCATTTGAAAAACTGCTGCTACAACAAAGAAACCTGCTTTAGACCCAGTTTTGGGTTTTATGTATATGCTTACCCGAAAATAATTCTACACAAACATAATACAAAATAACATATCATATTTAAGATGTATAATCCACAGATGCCACAGTGCCACAGGAAATCTTCAGCCTTTATACCTGAATGAATTTCAACTCTACAAACATTTTTCCTTTATTTGATCTCTGAAACAAAATGGCTGGCCAATTGATAGCCTAAACAAACTTAGCCAGTATAAATCCACAAAGGGCATCCCTCCCTCACCTCTGGAAAGACGACCCCCTAGAGGAGTTATCCCTGCCGTCTTCATAGCTGTAGTTATAGCCACCTCCCTCATAATTACAATTGGACCCTCCACGGCTGAACTGATGTCCTCTGCCTGTCTGCTCGGGCGGATGCTGCTCTCCATGTGAGCTTGACTGGCGGTCTCTAGCCCTGTGGCCTGTGTGGTAGTTGGTGGTGCCGCGCTCAAAGTGCCGGTCACTCCCATTCCTTCCTGGATGGTGGTTAGGACGACCTTTACGGGACTGGTCGGCATAGTCATGTGTTCTTCTGCCATCTGTCATGCTTCTCCCTAAATTGGCCCCCCCCAAAAAAATGAAAGAAAGAAAGAAAAAACATTAGTGGCACAAAAAATATCCCTTCAGTGATTGGTACATCTTTGGCCATCTTGACGTAATGGCCTATGATGTATATATGTATCATGACTCACAATGGGTGAGCCGGCTGTACACAGCTTAGGCCTAGCCTCAAAGTCTAGACTGTTGTGTAATATTACACTGCAAAAAATACAGTCCCCGTCATGGTAGGGTTAAAATCATTCCTGTCATATGTCTCGCTAGAAAAAATGGGTCTATACTGATTTATCATAACTGTTATTGCTGCTGATGTAAAAAGGATAACTCTGTCCTATCAGACTCACAAATTACTATTACAACTATCAAAGATATTATGTCTCTTCTCAGTTTAGAAGACACAAATAAACTCATAAAAAAAATATTTGATGGTTTATTCTACATAACAAGGCCATTTCAAAGACGAAATCCCTTATTACCCTTACCTGCATCTTTGCGTTCTTCCCTCATCCCATCAAGCCCGTCCTCAGCAGTGTACTCCTGAATATCACTCCATCTGGTGATCTCCTGTGGGCCGTATACTGCTTCATCCCGCTTGGATCGCTTCCCATCAAACTGGTCCTCGTAATCTGTCTCGCGTTTCTTTCCGAGGGAGGCTCTCCTCTCATTACCTCCTGTGTGGTGGTTAGAGGACAAGACTGAATTCTCTTGTTAAAGCATGCATTTGTAATAATAAAGAAAAGTAAAGGAGGAGGAGGTAGAGCAGGCAGAAGAGGATTAAGAGAAGAAGAAAGTGGAAGATAAGACACGGGAAGAAAAGAAGACAGGAGACAGAGCTGGAAAAAAAGAAAAGGAGGTAGACGAGAAGGAGAGAAGGAAGAGGAGTTGGGAAAAGAGAGGCAGGGAGAAGGAGGAGGAGAGAGGAGGAGGAGGAGGAGGAGGAGGAGGAGGAGGAGAGAGGAGGAGGAGGAGGAGGAAGAGGAGGAGGAGGAGGAGGAAGAGGAGGAAGAAGAAGAAGAGAAGAGAGGAGGAGGAGGAGAGAAGAGAGGAGGAGGGGAGGAGGAGGAGGAGGAGAGAGAGGAGGGAGGAGGGAGGAGGAGGAGGAGGAGGAGGAGGAGAGGAGGAGGAGGAGGAGGAGGAGGAGGAGGAGGAAGGAGGAGGAGGAGGAGGAAGAGGAGGAGGAGGAGGGAGAAGGAGGAGAGGAGTAGGCAGTAGGAGTAGGAGTAGGAGTAGGAGCAGAGCAGAGTAGAGCAGCAGCAGGAGGAGAAGGAGAAGAGAAGGAGGAAGGAGAAGGAAGAAGAAGAAGGAGGAGGAGGAGGAGAGAAGGGAAAAGGAAAAAGGAAGAAGGAGAAGGAAGGAGGAGGAGGAGAGGAGGAGGAGGAGGAGGAGGAGGAGGAGGAGGAGGAGGAGGAGGAGGAGGAGGAAGAGAAGAGAGGAGGAGGAGAGAAAGAGGAGGAAGAGGAGGAAGAGGAGAGGGGAGAAGGAAGAGGAGGAGGAGGAAGGAAGAGGAGGAGGAGGAGGAGGAGGAGAGGAGAGGAGGGGAGGAGGAGGAGAGGAGAGGAGGAGGAGGAAGAGGAGGAGGAGAAGATGGAGAAGGAGAAGAAGGAGAAGAAAGAGGAAGAAGGAGAAGAAGAGAAGAAGGAGAAGAAGGAGAAGAAAGGAGAAGTAGGAGAAGTAGGAGAAAGGAGAAGAGAGGAAAGGAGAAGGAGGAAGTAGATAAGGAGCAATGCAGGAGAAGAAAGAAAAGAAATAAACAAAACAGGGGTATTTATAAATAATAAGACCATATGAACAAAGACAAAAAAAAAAAAAAGACCCAAGAAAAGAACCACCTGTTCAGTAAATCAGTCTGCAAAATAACATGAATGGTGTGATTAGATAATGAATATTATATCAACAATCTATGGATAAAAAAAACACCTGCAACATTGCCGAGTTCCTAAGAATCTAAAGGAAAGCTCCCTCAGGACAATAATAATAAATAAGATTCAGGTGTAGTTTAGGTTCGGTTCAGTAGACATCATCCTATTCATAACAATATCATTATGCTCTTTCGTATCAAATTTGACTCAAAAATTACCACTGGAGAAGAGAAAAACTAACATATCAGCAAGATATTTGGGCTGAAAAGGGAGTCATTTGAGAATTGAATGGCCCTACCATATCAAAAATGAAAAAGGCAGTGAAATTTATACTTGGTATAGGACTTTAAATTATTCCTTTGTTTGAAATATTAATGGTGTTTCTTTCTCTACAGTAGTTTACCCGAAATTCTATCTAAACA
>NW_020868883.1:27500-30000 GCF_003789085.1 Penaeus vannamei
CTATTTGTCTTCTTTCCCTCCTTCCCTCCCCTCCTTTCCTCCCTCCCTTCTTCCTTGCCGCAAACAGAAGTCAAAAGTGTCAAGAGCTACACTGCGTAAATAAGCTTTATGATTCAGCAGAGAAACATGTCGGTCAGCAAACTGCGGGAACTGTAAGACCTTAAGGGTTATTCTTGGTCAGCAAACCTAACTGAATACACTTACCTATGTTGTTTATTCCCTGGCCCCATTCTCGCTTGCATTTATCCAAGCGCTTTCCCTTCCTAAACAGCTTTGTTCATTTGCTATTTCCATTCATTCCTAGCTCTCTAATCTACATCTAAAACATTTTTGATTAACATGATTACACATTGCAAAGGGAGCCTCTGCGATTCGGACAGACAGAGCGAGGGACTGCTCTCTGCCAAGAACGATCTGTGAGGATTATAGTGCATGTCTGCTCTCTCCTCTCTGAATGCTGTCTGCCTGCCTGTCTGTCTGTCTGTCTGTCTCTGTCTCTCTCTCCTCTCTCTCCTCTCTCTCTCTCTCTCTCTCTCCCTCTGTCTGTCTTCTCTGTCTATCTGACTGTCTATCTGCCCTCTCTCTCTCTCTCTTTGTGTGTGTCTATCCGTCTTTCTGTCTGTCTGTGTCTCTCTCCTTGTCAGTCTGACCGTCTGTCTGTCTATCTGTCTATCTATCCATCTCTCTGTTTGTCAGTCAGTCTGGCTCTCTCTCTATTTATCGATCTATCTTTTTGTCAGTCTATTTTCTCTGCCTATCTGTCTGCACCCAATCTCTCTCTCTCTCTCTCTCTCTCCTATCTATCTAATCTCTCTGTCTATTCATGTATCACTGCCCGTCACAAGACACATAACTAGGCATTAGCAGTGCCTTACAGCAGCAGAGCCGTGACTGCGTTCTGCACCTGCTATGTGCCAGATATTAGTAAGACTCACTTCAAAGAAATATTTATACGTAAAAATAGGAATTAAATATCCAATAACTTACCAGGCTAAAAGGATATTCTGAATAGATCCCCAGGGTCGCGAAAGGAAATGAGAAAGTCATCTTAACAAGCTATTGCAAATTTGAAGACGTCTCCATTTACCTCGAAGCTCTAAAGCCGCGACCGATATTTGAAACTAAAAGTAAAACGGAGCGACCTGGGTTGATGTGACCGAGCGGAAAAGGCGAGAGAGATATCAGACGCTTTGCCTGATCGTGACGTCACTCGAGCGAGACAACTGCGACGGAAATCGGACTCGATGTATGGATATATATGTGTGTCTGTGTGTGTGTGTGTGTATGTACATATATATATGTATGTTATATATATATATATATATATATATATATATATATATATATAATATATATATATATATATATATATATATATATATATATATATATATATATATATATATATATATATATATATGTATGTATATATATATATACATACACATGGTAATATATATTATATATATATATATATATATATATATATATATATATATATATATATATATACATGTATATACACACACACACACATCAACATATATATATGTATATATATATATATATATATATATATATAATATATATATATATATATATATATATATATATATATATATATATATATACATATATATATATATATATATAATATATATAATATATATATATATATATATATATATATATATATATATATATATATATATATATATATATAATATATATAATATATATATTATATATATATATATATATATATATATATATATATATATATATATGCACACACAATATATATTGCACAATGAAAACAAATTAGAGGTTTGTTTGGTGAAAAAGTGTCCGTTTGCCACACTTGGGCTACTTCATCCCTCTGATCTTTCTTGCGACCTTTGAGGAAAATCATCTCATGAGACTCAGTTTGGCTTTATGGACCAAGTCGAATCCTGGTCTTGCACTCGGATGTGGTCGATCTCCTTGGCCACGATATCCGTATCGCTGTACCAAGGCCAGTGATGCTGGTTGGAGCGCTAATACTAGGAGCCAGAAATCGCCATTTTATAACAACTACAAGGAAGGGGAACCAAGAAGGAGCCAAGGAGGGGGAGCCATGGAGGATCATGGATTATTACTTTTTTGTAGTCACCGTGAAGAAGTAACATTTAACCATGGTGTCGCACAAGAGCCTACATTGTCCCAGAACCTCAGAGGTAATAAAGTGGTATGTGTAACCTCTTGAATATTTGTGTATACAAATCCGCCAAACATAGCAATCGCGCGAATATGTAAGTTGGAATATTGTGCCATTTTAATTAAAAAAAAAAAAAAAAAAAATCCCGAAGCAGGACTCGAACCTCTGTCACTATTGGTATTACCTAGATTGAGCAGTACCAAACCGATTGGGCCACATCACTCAAGAAGTAGTTGCGCGGTTCGGATAATACTAGTATAATCCTAATTACAGGCCTCGTTTGTTAAGTCGCGAGGACCAGTT
>NW_020868883.1:35000-37500 GCF_003789085.1 Penaeus vannamei
TATTTACTCTAATGAAATCTCTTATGAAACTAAGAACAAGTGACCTGACACGTTTTTCTCCTCCCATAATATTCACAGCTTCTTAAAGTAACACGAAATTAATAAAATCATCCCTACCGCTTTTTATTTTTTTATTATATCTATTTATTAATTTATTTTCGTAGATTTGCACATTTTATCGATTTATTCATTTATTTTCGTAGTTTTGCACATTTTATTTATGCAAAGCGGCAAAGTTTGAACATTTCCTATTCAAAATCACGTTTTTGCCATGTACAGACCGACAAAAAATGTCTTAAATCTGGCACATTAACTGATCAAAAAGGGCACAAGGAAAGCAACAAGTTATCTATCTATCCATCTATCTTTATCTATCCATCCATCCATCTACCTATCTTTCCACCCATCCATCCACCTATCTATCCATCTATCAATCTATCCATCTACCTATATATTTGCCAATCTATCTATCTATCTATCCGTCCATCTATCTATCCATCCAACCAACTATCTATCTATCATCTATCTACCTATCTATCTATCAATCTATCCATCTATATACCTATCTATCCATCCATCCATCTATCTTACTACACACGCATCGTCATCAAACGGAAGGTAGGGAAGGAATCGCCGTGGCCCTCCATTTCCCTCCGCCCGGTGCCAATCCCTCCGCCCGGTGCCAATCCCTCCCGCCCAGTGCCAGTCTGACGAGTTCCACAATCCTTCTGGCACCAACGATATCCTTCGTGTTATCATCGCATCCTGCTTTTGGGTATTCCTCTTCTTCTCCTCCCATAAGACGCCTCCGTAAGATCACAACGAATGTCCTTAGAATGTCCTTACTTTGGAGGATGTGGCCAATCAATATTTTCCTTCTGTTGAGGGTTGTTAATTTTTTTTCTTTGACAAATATCCTTTTCTAAAATCCGTTCGTTTGTTTGTTTTGTACAAAGATTTTCTATTTTCTTTTTGTTAATGTTTATTTATTTTTTTTTTCAAGAATAATATTCTGATCCGTAGCTAGCAATGGCGAAAATTAGTGACTGAGGAATTTTTTTGTATACTATACTTTTTTTGTATACAGATTTTCTCTTTTCATATATTAGTAATGCAACCATTACCATTCTAGTAATATGGAATCGCCTAATGATTTCGTATCGTCATAGTTACTAGTGATTACGGATCCTAGTTAACAAATTTATTATTATTATTATTATTATCATTTTTTTTTTTTTTTTGCATAATTTTCTTTTTTTATCGTGTGTTCTCTTCCGTTTTGTCTAACGTCATCTTTGCATATTTTCCTGACTTTGTTTTTATCCAAAACTGCATCTTTAACTCGATCAACAACTTCCCGGAATTCTTTCATGCTTCCTACTATGAAAACAAAGTCATCAGTCCCCGTTAACTTAATCATTATTTTGCGACTTAGCTTAACACTTCCCATAAAGACAAATCCTTTTCTCATGACTTGTCCCGAGTAGATACTGAATAAACCTGGGAGAAAATACAGTCCAATTGTATACCATGTTCAACCGTAAACAATCCGTTAAGCCTCGTGTTGTCCTGACTGTTGCCTTCTGTTTACTGGACAGATTTAATTCTATCATTGATGTGCTCCGAGAAATCCACATTAGCTCTTATGTAATATATATATATATATATATATATATATATATATATATATATATATATTATATATATATATATATAATTATATATATATATATATATATATATATATATATATATATATAATTATATATAATTATATATATATATATATATATATATATATATATATATATATATATATATATATATATATATATATATATATATATATATATATATATATATATATATATATATATATATATATATATATATATATATATATATATATATATATATATATATATATATATATATATATATATATATATATATATATATATATATATACAGAGCGAAAGCGAGAGGGAGAGAGGGAGGGAGGGAAGGAGGGAGAGAGATAGATAGATAGAGAGATCGAGAGATATTATTCATTTATGTATGTATATATGTAGTGTGTGTATGTACACAAGCACACTCTCAGAATATGTATATGTATAGTAATATGTATATAGATATTTTATATATACATATAATATATATATATATATATAATATATATATATATATATATATATATATATATAATATATATATACATATGTGTGTGTGTGTGTACACATATATGTATACGTGTGTGTGTGTACACATATATGTATACGTGTGTGTGTGAGCGTGTGTGTGTGTGTGTGTGCCGTATGAATGTACGTGTGCATGCCTCCTCGGCTGCTTAAATTAGATTAATCTGTCATCCAAGCGGGTGTCATACTGCTGATTTTCTACATTATATATGTAAGAAGGTACACGTGTAACACGCGATAGAAATTAAAAACCAGAACAACTTTTTTTAATGATGTTGGAGCCGTAAATTTACTTTCATCTG
>NW_020868883.1:55000-67500 GCF_003789085.1 Penaeus vannamei
ACACACTTTGCTGT
This sequence comes from Penaeus vannamei, assembly GCF_003789085.1. Lineage (NCBI taxonomy): Eukaryota > Metazoa > Arthropoda > Malacostraca > Decapoda > Penaeidae > Penaeus > Penaeus vannamei. Next base: position 55,015 of record NW_020868883.1, read on the forward strand.
GTTTCCTTTTTTTACGACTCATGGTCTTAGTGGTAGTTCCTCAACCACCGAGTTCGAAGCGCCTTGATTCGACACCACGAGCGGTACTGCTCCGAATGCGCGTGAGCTGGTGATGGGGGTGGTGAACGGGGAGCTCACTCTCTCTTCCACCGGCGCCACTCCTCCACTCCTCCACTCCCCCACTCCCCCGCTCTCCACTCCTCCACTCCCCACTCCTCCACTCCCCACTCCTCCACTCCCCCACTTCCCGCTCCTCCACTTCCTCCACTCCCCACTCCCCACTCCTCCACTCCTCCACTCCTCACTCCACTCCCCCTCCTCCACTCCTCCGCTCTTGTGCTTTCTCGTATTTTCCCCAGGTTTGTTTTTCCTTTGATAGGTTTAGGATTAAAGTCTACTGGATTGTGTCGACCTTAAAATAGGTAGGATTGGTGAAGGTTACTTGAGTTTTTGAATGTTTTGTACATAAGTTTCCGTAATTAAAATACGCATTTGTGTGGATTTGAATTCATTCTTCATTAGAAACTGGTCAAAAGAAAATAAAAATATTAAATAAGATGAAAAGATGAAATTGAATTAACTACCCAAGCATATTGACATAGAGAGTTTGAATATACACTCTATTATAAATCTTTATTAAGTGACTTCACCATCTACTTCATACGTGACATACTATGAGATAAAGATGCTTAATTTAATCTAAATGACTAAAATAACAATAAATATCTAGCTAAAAATATAAAAGAAGAAGAAACATACAGAGACTTGACGATGATTGTACACTCTGAACAATCTTTTTTCTATGTCGGGAGTTGAGCTTGGCAATATTGGGCCATTGCATAGCTTATTTTCCAGGAGCAGTCTTCTACATAAGTACGTCCACCATGCTTCGTCCTCAGTATAATATTCATTTTGGTAAACGTTTTGTTGTTGTTTTGAACTGAAATGGGTTTGATTTTCTTATTTTTCAGTATTTATTAATAACAATGATGATTTAACTAAACGTAGTTGTGGCAGAAGTGGTGCTAAAAGCTAAAAGCCTTAACATTAGAGTAAAAACGTAGTATCACTTGATGATGATAACTATATCAGTTATAATTGTAATTTCCACGAAGATAACGCCACTGCATCAACAGTAATAAAAACATATTGTGGCTTTTACTGTTATCATCACTTACTTGTTATTGCTATTTTTTTTTTTTTTTTTTTTTTTTTTTTTTTTTTTTTTGATAGGGACTGAGCTTAAATCTCCTCTGGCAGCTTTGCGCACGTCACTACGAAGAACATGACTTTGCAAATACTTTACGTCGTTGTCCTTCATTGAACAACGTTTTTTTTCAACTATAATTAGCTCTGCCACTGGTAACTACTGTACAGCAACTGACTCTACGGTTCTTATCATTAGTGACGTTAATGCTAATAACATTGCTAGGACTAATACTGAATTCCCATTGCTGCTATGGTAGTCTGCAGCTACTATAAGGGTACTTGCTACTTTACTATTATTACTGTATTGATTTCTGCAACTACTACTACCCCTGTTGGTACTTTAGTTCATATCTGCTTCATCACCAGTACTACTAGACTAATGTTATTATTTATGCTCCCGATACTATTAGCACATTGTCGCTCTAATTATACTACCATTCAGCCATACAACTATACATGTTCCACCATTGGTTATTAAACCTAGAGCCTTAAACCACTCATAGCACTGGGTTGCATTCACTCACCGAACCACGAACTCCTATGCAAGAGAGAGAGAGAGAGAGAGAGAGAGAGAGAGAGAGAGAGAGAGAGAGAGAGAGAGAGAGAGAGAGAGAGAGAGAGAGAGAGAGAGAGAGAGAGAGAGAGAGAGAGAGAGATTAATAGAAATGCAATATGAGAGTAAAACTGATTACCGAGGTTCTCTCAGGCACAGTACCAAAGCAGTTCTATGATTCCTTATATCATCATCATTATTATTATAATTATTGTTATTATCATCATTATTATTTCTTCTCTTTTTTGACAGGTCTTCAATGACATCTGGGTTGAGGATCCGATCTGTCTGGTGCTATAGAAGGCTGCGGATGTGATCTGTGTTTTGAAGAATTTCTGAATACGTTCTAGATCTCCCTTTCCATTCCGTTTATGCTAAACCACGACGAAATGCAACTAATGTTATTCCAGAGTACCAGTTGAGTAAACAGAAAGGACTCAGATTGTTCATGTGACGAATCCAAACGTTAATTCACAACATTCTCATATTTATTGATTACGGCTATACATTATTCAACTGGCCAATTGCATACAGCTAGGATAATACCTGGCAAATTGAATACAGCTAGGATAATACACTATTCAACTTGCCATCACTCTTAGAAAACTCATCAAAAAATACGAAAATCAGCGTCCATTAGTTGTACACTGTAACGAACCACAGATTTCATTATTATGTTAATGTTTATATAAATCAAAAACACTATTAACGCTTTAAAAAAATCAAATAACGTCTAAAGATAGATCGCGTTAAAAAAGGCAAAAGTTTAATAATAATAAAAAAAAAAAAATTGCAGGGCCTGGGGCGTCGAGGAAAATGCCCATGAAATTGAACTGCGGAGCCCGGGAAGTCGGTAAATAATAATGATGATAATGGTATTAATAAAAATTCTGTCTCGTTCTTTTATTCTTTCTTGCGCTCGTTCTCCTTTCTACCTACTACTTCTCTTTCTCTCTATATATCCTCTATCTATCTATCTCTATCATCTTATCTCTCTCTCTCTCTCTCTCTCTCTCTCTCTCTCTCTCTCTCTCTCTCTCTCTCTCTCTCTCTCTCTCTCTCTCTCTCTCTCTCTCTCTCTCTCTCTATATTATATATATATATATATATATATATATATATATATATATATATATATATATATATATATATATATATATATATATATATATATATATATATATATATATATATATATATATATATATATATATATATATATATATATATATATATATATATATATATATATATCACTCTCTCTATATATCTGTCAGTCTCTTCTCTCCTCTCTCTCTCTCCTCTCTCTCTCTCTCTCTCTCTCTCTCCTCTCTCTCTCTCTCTCTTCTCTCTCTCTCTCTCTTCTCTTTCTCTCTCTCTCTCATCTATCTATAAATCTCTCGCTCTCTCTTCTCTCTCTCTCTCTCTCTCTCTCTCTCTCTCTCTCTCCTCTTTCTCTCTATCACTCTATCTATAAATCTCTCTCTCTTTCTCTCTATCTCTCTATCACTCTATCTGTATCTCTCTCTCTCTTTCTATCTCTATCTATCTATCTATCTGTATATCTGTCATTCTCTCTCTCTCTCTGGCTTGGGTATAAATACTATTGGGAGTTAGGCGTTCCAACAAGCGAGCAAGAAAAAGAATGCAGGGTGTGTAGTTTACGTAGATCACATACATTGATGCATTATATATTACAGTGTCCTATGCTTCAGACACATAGAAATGCAGAGATAACGGGTTTACCTGAACAGGCTGTATGGATGATTAGGAACGGCCAGGTATTCGAGATTTTGAAGAGGTACAAGCAATTTGCACCAATATCATAAACATACCTCGCAAATATGCATAGGTATGTAGGCTGTTACTCCTGCTGAGATTATAATGTCTCCTACTTTGCTGTTGATGAATGGCGTATGTTAGGCATCATTCTCTTGAAACACAATCATTCCACTCAACAATTGATTCATCTCTTCTCCGGGATTATGATTATATATTGCGCGCTGTCTTTGATTATGTAAGCCCAGGAGGGGACTTACCTGGATGAGGGTGGAAGTGTTATATCACTTAACCGATATGTAAGCCAATTAATTCTTGTAATTCATTGGGTGAGGATAACCTAAGTTACCTCATCCTTTTGAGATGTAATTTTATTTTTGTCTAAATAAACGTGTCAAAGTCAAAAAAAAAAAAAAAAAAAAAAGTCTCTCTCTTTTCTCTGTCTCTCTATATATCTTTCTATCTTCTCTCTCTCTCTCTCTCTTCTCTCTCTCTCTCTCTCTCTCTCTCTCTCTCTCTCTCTCTCTCTCTCTCTCTCTCTCTCTCCTCTCTCTCTCCGACTCTCCCTCCCCTCTCTCTCTCTCACTCCCCCCCCTCTCTCTCTTCCCTCTTAATGTCTCTACCAGTCTATCTATAAATCTCTCTCTCTCTCTCTCATGATCTCCCCCCCCCTCTCTCTCTCTCTGACTCTCAGTCTATCTATATATCTGTCAGTATCTCTCTCTCTCTCTCTCTCTCTCTCTCTCTCTCTCTCTCTCTCTCTCTCTCTCTCTCTCTCTCTCTCTCTCTCTCTCTCTCATATGTAATAACAATCAAATAAGAGATAACAATATTGAAAAAAGAAACCCAAAATAATATTCAAATTCCTAACCGAAAAGTATTTCACCGAAAAAAAGAATAATATGCTCACGTTTCCAGGCCGTATATTTTCGACATTATTTAAAAGAATTCTAAAAAATCCTTTCTTTTTTTCTTTTTATGTTTATTTTTTCTTTTTCTTTATGTTAAGATGAATTCATCTTAGTGTTTACTTTGTTTTGAAAGTCTTTCTGACAGTTTTGAAATATGACGTATATCCTTTCCAAAACAACAACGTAATTCCTTTTTGTTTTATATTGTTATCTCATAGTATCACATTTCTTTACTAAACTAAATAATTTCGAGATATTTCTTTATTTCTGTTGCAGATTACTGTTGCAAATTGCCATGTACTTCCACTAGAAAAAAGAAAAGAAAAATACGGACAATATATATGCTGTAAATGTAACAGTACATAAAAAAAATGTTACGATATTCAATTACTGTCATATTAGTATGCTGCTACATTTACCCAGCAAAAGTCCTTGATTTAAGAACATGGCGTACTGTATTATCTAATATCAGAGGATTACTATTCGCAGAAACGCTCAGAAAATCCTATTATGATGAATTATGAACTATGCTTTCTATCTGAAGACTCTTTTCCTCAGTATAAAAGCTAAGTGGTTATGCTATGGCAGCTCTGTGTCCTGTACGTTATCATTAACCCTAACATCAAATAAAACTGTTTCACGAGCAATAATCTGGAATTATGCAAAACTTAATTCGCACTATTTTCACAATGTTTTGCATAAAAGTTACAGAGCTTCTTCGTAAGAGTGTTAGGAGAGTTTAAGCTATTACTCAGCTAATTAAGCAACTCACTCTTCTTCACTTTGTCAAAAGCATCTGGGCTAATTACACGTGCAATAACTTTATGAATGGCATTAATTTGATGTGTAAACAGATTCAGGTAAGTAGGTATAATGTTTGTTTAATCTTCGTTCTCGTCTTCAATAGTCTCGAAATTTCTCATCTGTCTGTTTACACATAAGATCATTCATTATTTCACTTTGTCGTTTTATCCTTTGTTTACACATCATTCATTATTTCACTTTGTCGTTTTATCTTTTATTTACACATCATTCATTATTTCACTTTTCGTTTTATCCTAATGGAGAGATTAAAACAAAAAAATCCGTCAATGGTTCTTCCTTGCAATAAAACTGAAACACACAATAAAAAAAAAACAAAAAAAAAATCGAGGTGAGGCTGTGCTTTCCTGATTGCAGAAGGAAATTCACTTCAACAGAAACACAAGAAAACTTTCCGTGAAAAACACTTGATGGAGAGTTATGTGGACTAATTCCCCGGGGATTCGGAGCAACGGCGTGAGAAGAAAGCAAACAGAGGGAGTGATCCAAGCGGCGTGAGATGGGGATAGGGAGATAGAGGGGGATGGAGGGGATAGAATAGGAGGATAGGGATGGTTGGGGATACTGGGATGGGAGGAGGGAGATAGGGGGGAGGGACGGGGGATTAGGAGGGAGGGGGATGGATAGGGGGAGGACGGATAGAGGAGGGAGATGGGGGGATAAAGGATGGAGGCGATGGGGGATGGGGGATAGAGGGAGATGGGGGGAGGGGGATGGGGGGATAGAGGGGAGATAGAGGGAGGGGGATGGGAGGAGGAGGATGGGGGGATTGGGAAGGGATGGGTAGGGATGGGAGAGGACTGGAAAAAGATCATTCCAAATCAATTTCCATTTTCTTGGCCTCGAGCACTCAGCGCGAGTCGCGAAGCACTGTCATCTGTCTTCGGAAAGCGAGAGGCTTTTCTTCCATTCGCAGAACGTGTGTGTGTGTGTGTGTGTGCGCGTTTGCGCGCGTGTGTGTGTGTGTGTAGTGTAAGTGTAAGTGTAAGTGTAAGTGTAGAGTAAGTGTATGTGTGTGTGTGTGTGTGTATGTGTATGTGTAATAAGTGTAAGTGTAAGTGTAAGTGTAAGTGTAAGTGTATGTATGTGTAGTATGTATGTGTGTGTGCGCGTATGTGTGTCAGGAACTTACCTGTAATTTGGTTTATCTTGGAAAACGGTGATGGTGACCATATTGTGCAGGTAGAGGCCCTCGATAAACATCCACAGGAACATAGCCGTTCTTGCATATTCTAAGAGAACGTAGAAACTTTCACACAGGACTGGCTGCGAGAGAGAAAGAGAGAGAAAAAAATGTTAAAGTGGTAAATAGAAGGGACGGTTGAATGATTAAATAGGATAAGAAGAACAAAAATAAGCACAGACAAGTATATGAACTAATGAATATTTTGTACCTGGCAACCCCCTTCCGTTCATCCTCAGCCTACTGTAAATATAATATTCTATAACTTAAGTTCATTTTGCACTCCGTTCTTCCCCTTCAGTTCCTTCTTACTCCACTGTATAACGTTGCATAAAATACCTATATTGCAAAATTTAATAACCAACTTTGCAAAGAATACAGGGTTTATTTTTGGCCTCTCGCCTCCTCTCGCACAAGGATTAACAAAAACAAGAATACTAAATTATGATTATGATAATGATACTACTGCTACTACTACTAGTAATTATTATAATGAAAATGATGATGATGATGATGATGATGATAATGATAGTGAAAATAATTATAATAAAAATGATAATGATAATAATAATGGTGATGATAATGGTAATAATAATGGTAATAATAATAATAATGATAATAAATAATGATAATAGTACAGTAATATAATAATAATAATAATAATATAATAATTAATAATAATAATAATAATAATAATAATAATAATAATAATAATAATAATAATAATAATAATAATAAAAACAATAACAACAATGATAGTAATAATGATAATAATAATAAGATACACAACAATAATAGAATAATGATAATTATAGTGGACACCAAGATCCACCAAGATTCTCGATTACCCATTAGAGTAAACGATTCTCGGCTGCCTCCTTATAAGACGCTGTCCACTTTCTTCTCTTTGTTCTCTTCTTCTTAAAGGAAACAGTATTGGCATTTTGTGAGCGGATTCAGCTGTGGTTCAGTTTCGGTTCTTTTAATATGTTTTATTATATTAATTGATGTGGTTCAGTTTTGTTTCTTTTAATGTTTTATTATATTAATTGATCAGTTTCGGTTTTTTAATATGTTTTGATGATGTGGTTCAGTTTTGGTTCTTTTAATGTTTCATTATATTAATTGATGTGGTTCAGTTTTGGTTCTTTTAATATGTTTTATTATATTAATTGATGTGGTTCAGTTTTGGTCATTTTAATATGTTTTATTATATTAATTGATGCGTTATATTGGTATCTTGATGTTTGTGTTTAAATCGATCCTTTCTGGTATTTAAAAGATATATACGCTGGTTCGAAAATAAGGTAGAAAATTTTTTATAGTGATTTTCAAGGCTGTTAGTCTTCTATACACGGTTGATTAGGTTTTCTGTCTCCTTAACTCGACCTCGTTCACCTAATCTTTAGTGTTTTTTTAAGTATATTAGGTATGTTGGTGTTAATGCTTTAGGGGCGGTTCACAGTTTTCATCATTTTTTCACAAGTGTACAAGACATACACATTTTTGGATATCCCCCCCCCCCAGAAAGCGTACAAGAAAATGCTAATTTTCACGAAAGATCTCATTATTATTATTTTTTTTTTTTTTTTTTTTTTTTTTTTTGGAAAAGCGTACACCAGTTCGGACCCCCCCTCCCCTCCCCCCTCCCCTCCCCCGCCACCGTACGGTCTATACGCCAATGAAAGCAAAAAAATTGTGAACCACCCCTTAAATATTTCGATTCCGAGACAATATCTCACCTAGACGGCAAGAATGTTAGTTACCCCTTTACTCTCTGTTACAAATATGTTTTTTTTTTCTCCAACTCATCGTCTCGGTTCCTCTCCTCTCATGGATATTGAATGGCAATTGCTCTGCAACATGTGGTCGAGAGATGCCATTGCAGAGAGGTGTTGGTAAGTGTTAAGCATTCACCCTATGAATATCGGGATCGCATTAAGTGTTGGAGAAACCGCTCTACTTACCGGTTACCAGCATTTTTTTCCCGACCTGCTTCTATAGTTACCTGATTATTGATCTATCTGTTTTTTTTTTTTTTTTTTTTTTTTTTTTTTTTTTTTCTTGTGTGTGTGTGTGTGTGTGTGTGTGTGTGTGTGTGTGTGTGTGTGTGTGTGTGTGTGTGTGTGTGTGTGTGTGTGTGTGTGTGTGTGTGTGTGTGTGTGTGTGTGTGTGTGTGTGTGTGTGTGTGTGTGTTATACCTAGCTCTGTAAAATCAAATTTCCAATTTTAAAGGAGGAAGAGGCACCTTCGAGAATTACTTGACTCACAAACAACGTTATACTACTCTTAAATATATCGTATTTTCCTTTTTCCAGTGTTCCCGAACGCCCACACCTAAGTATATCTCTGTGGAACTGCTTAACCAGTTACTCTCTGTGTCTCTTTAAGAGTCTGTCTGTCTGTCTCTTCCTCCCTTCCTCTGTCTATCTCTCTCTCTCTCTCTCTCTCCCTCTCTCTATCTTCCACTCTCTTTCTCTTTCTGTCTGTCTCTGTCTCTCTATTTCTCTCCCGCTCTCAATCTCCCGCTCTCTTTCTCTTTCTGTCTGTCTCTGTATCGCTCTCTCTCTCTCTCTCTCTCGCTTTCTGTCTGTCTGTCTGTCTGTCTCTCTCCGTCCCCCTCTCCCCCCCCCCCTCCCTCTCTCCTTCCTCCCTTCTCTCTCTTTCTTACGTTATCTCTTCCTGCCCACCTCCCTTAATCGTATTTGGAATCGTATTTGGAACCAATATAATTAATATCTCCGTCACGGATTGTTCCTTGACATTTTTCTCTGTATATTTTACTAGCCTTTCGGGTGTCGTATTTCATTCCCCCAACACTCCGTTTTCTTTGGTTTCAGGGTAGTGTAATCTATTTCGTTGCAATAAGTAAAAGACATTTGTTTTACTCTCTGTGCAACGTGCTTACTGCTTGCTAAGTATATGAGGAAGTTTTCTTAGAGTTCGACTACTCTTATCTGAGGAATCGACGACGATTCCGAAAATGTTGTCTCACTTTCGGGAATAAATCTAGTTTCTGCATTCTGGGTTTTACTACCTATAGTGTCAACACGGTAGTTTGTTTTTTTTCATTCATATATTATATATATATATATATATATATATAATATATATATATATATATATATATATATATATATATATATATTATATATGTTGTGTGTGTTGTGTGTGTATGTGCTTGTTGTTTGTGTGTGTGTGTGTGAGTGAGTGAGTGAGTGTGTGAGTGTGAGTGAGAGTTGAGAGTGTGAGTGTGATGAGTGTGAGTGTGTGTGAGAGTGTGAGTGTGAGTGTGAGTGTGAGTGTGAGTGAGTGTGAGTGTGAGTGTGAGTGTGAGTGTGTGTGTGTGTGTGTGTGTGTGTGTGTGTGTGTGTGTGTGTGTGTGTGTGTGTGTGGTGTGTGTGTGTGTGTGTGTGTTTGTATAAATAAATAAATTAAATAAATATAATAATATAATATATATATATATATATATATATATATATATATATATATATATTATAATGTACATATATATGCATAAATATAAACTGTAGTTCCTAGTATTACTATATCCGAGTTTTTATTAATTCCGAATAATACCATTAGCCATTATAGCGTCTTGATATTCTCAGCCTCCTCCTCGCCGTCTCAGAAGAACCACTCTCGTTCATTTAACTCTTTCCCTTCCAGAAAACACCACGATCTTATAGTGTCCGTTTCCCTCTGCATACCCAAGGAGACAAAGAAGAAGAAGAAGAAGAGAGAGAGGAGGAGGAGGAGGAGGAAAGGAGGAGGAGCGAAGAGGAAGAAGAGAGAGGAGGAGAGGAGGAGGAGGAAGAAGAAGAAGAAGAACAAAAACAAGAAGAAGGAAGAAGAAGAGAAGAAGAAGAAGAGAGGAGAGAAGAAAGAAGAGAAGAAAAAGAAGAAGAAGAAGAAAAAAGAAAAAAAGAAAGAAAAGAAATACGAAAGAAGAAGAAGAAAAAGCCTTTGGAGCCATTCTCTCATTTACTTAATCGTTCTTCCAGATGCACTCCCCTCTCCGCGACACGTCTTCCTCCCGTCCATCTCTAGATTAAATAAGGACGCAAAAATATCTTCCTCATACTCCTTTTACGGATTCGCTTTTCGACAAGTGCTCCTCCCGGACGCTCGACGCCCATCCACGCCCGATTTTTCTCTTCATTCTCGGAGCTTTGGGACGATGAAGAGATGATGTTTGGAGAAAAGATGAGGATGGTGTTTATCTGTGTATCAATTTTATCTATCTAGATATAGATTAATAAATTTATATATATATATATATATATATATATATATATTATATATATATATATATATATATTATATATAGTATAAGATTATATAGAGATGAATTAGATAGATAAATAGATAAGGCATAGATTATAGATTTATATATGTAAAGAACCATATTAGGTTTATTATACATAGAGAACCAGATATAAGATATAGCTAAATGACCACACACACACACAACACACAAAAAACATTTTGTGTATGTATATATGTACGTGTGCCACGTACGTGTATGTTGTGTGTGTGTGCGTGTTGTGTGTGTTGTGTGTGTTGTGCGTCTGTGTGTTGTATGTGTGCGTCTGTGTGTGGTGTTGTGCGCACGTGTGTTTGAACAAAGAAAATAGCCAAAATGAATCTGCTTCCCGAGTGACAGCACTGAATGAATCACAACACCTGAGGGATCGAGCCCAGGTGTCCGGCTCGTGGGAATTGACATGACATATGACACTGCCCTGACTTGCCTTTGGGTCATTAACACGTGCCTGTCTCCTCATGGCCTGGGAATGGCATCGCGCATTAGCCAGACCTGAATTTCCATTCCCAAGGGTAATAGAAGCGCTACATTATCCTGCTAGCAATGATACTCACATTTCGAGTCGTCAGAGTAACGCTATCCTCTTATGCTGCGCTGTGGAACTATGCATATATGCTGGCGTTCAAATATCTCCATCTAGTTGTCTATCTTACTATCTCTCTCTCTTATATATATCTTTCTCTCTTTCTTCTTTCTTTCTTCTCTCTTCTCTTCTCTCTCTTTCTCTCTCTCTCTCTCTCTCTCTCTCTCTCTCTCTCTCTCTCTCTCTCTCTCTCTCTCTTCTCTCTCTCCTCTCTCTTCCTTCTCTCTCTCTCTCTCTTCTTCTTCTCTTCTCTTTCAGTTTAATTCTCAATAAATCGATCTATCAACTTTATCACTTTTTCTCATACGCATACATGTATCCCTATGTATTAACAGTAATAATAATGAATAATAATCATCATCATTGTCATATTTTTATTATCTTTATCATAATGAAAACCACAATGATAACAACGATGACATTAATGATGTATGTGCAATACTACTTGTAATAGTCTGTCGACCGTCAAGCTGCTCTTTCCCACACTCGTTCTAATATTTTATTCCACTTTTATCAATTTCATTTGTTCCATTTTTCATTGATTCTATTGAGTCCATCTTTAATTATTGTATATATTTCATTTTCTATGTACTCTGTACCAGCCTGTTCCAAAAATGTCAAGATAAATAGATAGATTGATAGATATTCATACTTTATAACAAACACAAATAAAAATATGGATAAGTAATCATGCATGCAAAAAATGGATGAATACGTAAATTAATCCATAGATTATTAAATAAATAAATGGATTATTAATAAATAGATCATTTAACGAGTAGGTAAATCATTGAATGAATAATTGAATTAATCAATAGAATATAAGTAGATAAATCAATAAATCAATAGAGAAATAGTTGAATACTCATACAAACAAACAAAAAAATAGAAAAATAAAAATACAGCCAAAAAATTAACCAATGAATTTTCTTTTCTTTCTTTTTTTTTTTTTTTTAAGACACCGTAGAAGGCCCAAGACGAAAAGAACGCAAGCAAATAATAGAGAAAATGCTTGGAGGAAATACTCGGGTCGCGAAGCCCAGCCAATTAAAGTAAGGTGGAGCATTTTGTGGAGTGATTTCCTCCGCGCGGTGGAGGAGGAATTAAGACTGCTGG
>NW_020868883.1:72500-75065 GCF_003789085.1 Penaeus vannamei
TTGCCAATGCACGATTGTTTCCGTTCTGATTGTTTTGGCCCAGTAGTGAGGAGCTCTTGTTTGTTTCTCTCTGCTGAAGGGATCTATGTTCAAGCTGATTGAAGCCTTAGTTCCTGGTTATTTAGCCTGAAAAAATATATTATCTTCGATAGATACTTGCAGTAGGCCACTCCATATCAAGGAGGTGAGGCCAATCATTGGGTCACTCCAAGCTAAGGCATTGTGATACCCGTATATTAAGGGTGGTACCGGAGCGGAATCCTTTCTTGTCGCGTTTCGACAGCAGACGCATCGATAAAATTTAGGATTCATTTTCCGTAGAAGAAGTGGAATTGATTTTCGCTGGATGAATTGGTTGAAGTTTGCAAGGTTGATTCTCTGTTTGATCTCTTTTCCCGATTATAAATTCTTACTTTATGTCCTCATTTCCCGTATCCTTGTTCTCTCTCTCCCCTCCTTCCTTCTCTCTCTCCCATTCCCTTGACTTTTTGTCCATTTCTACATACGTCGGTTCGGTCTGCCTCTTCTTTCCTAGCTTCTTTCTCCTGCTGCCTCCTGCTAGCTTCCAACCCCCTTCATAGCTACCCCTTTTTGTTATCTTTCCCAATAACCACAACTCCTCCTTTCTTTCGTTTACCGACCGCGGCGTTTTCGTTTTTTTTTCCCCTCATCTCGTCTCCTTCTCTATTTCCCTTCTTCTTACCCTGCCCTTCTTCCATTCCCCCTTCCCGCTGCTTCCCGCTTCTTCCGCCGCTCTATGTTCCCTTCCCCTCCTTCCTTTATTTTCTTCCCCTTCTAATTTTCCTTCGCTCTCGCTCCCATTCCCTCCTTTTCCTCCCTTTTCTTTTTCTACCTTCACTTCCCTTCTCCTTCTTTTCTCTTCTCCTTTCCTTTTGATCTTTCTCTTCCCCTCCCTATCTGATTGCCCTCCCTCTTCCCATTGCATTTTTCTTTTCTGCCTCCCCTCATTTTTTTTTAAGCCTTTCTCATTCTTCCTCATATTCTCTTTCTTCTTTCTCACGTTTTTTTCTCTTTCCCTTCAACTCTTTTTTTTTTTTTTAAAGTCTTCACTTCCGTTCGATATTCTCTTTTCTCCTTCCACTTCTTTTTCTCTTTCCCTTCAACTCTTTTTTAATCTTTCACCTTCTCCTCATATTCTCTTTCTCCTTCCTTTTTCTCCTCCCTTCAACTTTTTTTTTTTTTTTTTAAATCTCTTTCACTTACTCCTCATATTTTCTATCTCCTTTCCCTTCTTTTTTCTCTCATTCCCGTTGCCACATACATATTTTCAAGATCTTTCACCGCTTTCTCTTCATATTCTCCATCTCCTTCCCTCTTTTTTTCTATTTCCCCTGAAACTTTTTTTTTTTTTTAATCTTTCACTTTCTCCTCGTTTTTTTCTCATATTCTCCTTTCCCTTTTTTCTCTTTCCCTTCAACTCATTCGTTTTAAATCTGTCACCTTCTCACATATTCTCTTCTCCTTCCACTTCTTTTTCTCTTTACCCTTTTCCTTCTTTCTCTTATCAGTCCCAGTCTTTCGTGACACTCTTTCTCCCCTGTGGGCTTTCTTGCAACGCCCCTGCCAATCATCGTGTTTTAGCTCCCCCGTTTGTGCGCTGTGTGGTGCAGTGGTGACGTGCCTGGTCTTGCAATCTTGCTGACCTGCGTCAGTGTTCTGCGCTCTCCTCTACTTTTTCCGCTTTCTTTCTTGCTTCTGTCTTCTCGTCTCTCTCTATCTTCTCCAAAAAAAAACTCATAACATAATCTAAAATCATATAAACAAAATCACACTCTCTCCCCGCTTCTCTTTCTTTTCTCTCTCCTATCTTTCCCTCCTCTCGTCTATCTTGCTTCCTTCTCATCTATCTTCTCCCGCTCTCTCCAGTCTTCTCCCTCTTCACTATGCATTCTCCAATCTCTCGCTTATCTTCTCCCTCCTCCTCTCCTATCTTCTTCCCCCTCTCTATCTCTCTCTGCTTCTATCTATTTTTTCTCTCTCTTCTCTCCTCGTCTGCTCTCATCTAATCTCTCTTCTCTCTCTCTCTCTCTCTCTCTCTCTTCTCTCTCTCTCTTCTCTCTCTCTCTCTCTCGTCTTTTGCAATCTTGCTTGACCTGCGATTCGATCCTGCTTCACTACCAGTGCATGATGGGGAATCCCCAGCCATTCCTTGCAGCACAAGGTATGGGGTTTATGAGGCCAAAATTGTATAAAACAGACAGGTTTTCATCGTCACAGCAAAGATATCCATTCAACAAAGAAAAATTGAAACTAAAATATCTCTCTCTCTCTCTCTCTCTCTCTTCTCTCTTCTCATCTCTCTCTCTCTGCTCATCTCTCTCTCTCTCTCTCTCTCTCTCTCTCGTCTCTCTCTCTCTCTCTCCTTTCTTCTCTTTCTCTCTCTCTCTCTTCCCTCCCTCCCTCCCACCCTCTCTCTCTCTCTCTCTTCTCAGTAACATAGTCCACAACAAAGAAATAATCCATTCGTGACAAAGGAAAAAATTGGAATGCTTAAAAATCTCTCTCTCCTCTCTCTCCTCTCTCTCTCTCTCTCTCTCTGCTCCC
>NW_020868883.1:92722-95222 GCF_003789085.1 Penaeus vannamei
AGAGAGAGAGAGAGAGAGAGAGAGAGAGAGGAGAAGAGAGAGAGAGAGAGTAGAGAGAGAGAGAGAGAGAGAGAGAGAGACAGAGAGATAGAGACAGACAGAGAAAAGACAAAGACAGAGAGAGCGAGAGAGAAACAGATATATATATATTATAGATATATAATATATATATATATATACACAGAGTAGAGATGTACAGAGAGAGAGAGAGAGAGAGAGAAAGAGAGAGACCGAGATTGCAAGAGAGAGAGGGAAAAAGGGACAATGGGAGAGGGGTTTTAGACTCAAACACTTAACGTTGAAAATCAATTTAACTGATACATTTTACAGATGGTAATGAAACCTGGCTCTGTAACATAAAAATAATACAACAGAATAAAAAGCAAGTTGTAAAGAAAGTCATAAAGTATTATTTAAAAGAATGACCTAACACTTAAACAGTAAACCAACCTAAGAATACATATATTAACAGAAAACATTAAATGTGAACATAATTCACATTATAAGACCTAAAAAAAAAAGAAAAAAATAAATACATCAAAGAGTAAAACCATACTCGTAAAAATAATATGTGGATCACGAAACAAAAATCTCAAAATACAAGATATAAAACGCATAAAAAAAAAGTTTTAGAGTTAGAAAAAAACGCTAAAAAAGACCTCGGAAGCTAAGAAATCCTCGGGTACTTTCGTCACGTGAGAGCAAGTCTTCCCTTACCTGCCACCTTGAAACGAAATATGGTGGGTTTGCCTTTTCACGTGAGATGGTATTTGGTAGTAAAGATGGCACCTTGGTACTAGATGTGCGTCTGTGATGGAGGAGCGAGGTCACGGGACTCTGAGGGCAGCGTGATTTCGAATGTTGTAAGGATTATGGGTATTTAAATACAAAGGACAGAGCGTGTCAAGGTATCCATTTAATGAATTATAAACAAATGACTGAACCGAGTTATTATGTCATGGGCGTTGTGTAGTTTCAGGTGTTTTAAAGTGTGCTGTGTGTGGCTTGAGCGCTTGCACCCCAGACAGTCATGCAATACAGTATAACAGCAACTAACATGTTGATGTGTGTGTGTGTGTGTGTGTGTTGGTGTGTTGGTGTGTGGTGTGTGTGTGTGTTGTGTGTGTGTGTGTGTGGTGTGTGTGTGTGTGTGTGTGTGTGTGTGTGTGTGTGTGTGTGTGGTGTGTGTGTGTTGTGAAAAATAGTGTAGTAGGTTTTGCATATCTTTAAACTTGGCATATTAGATTTCATTATTCATTACGATTATTAATTCTATATTATTATCAGACCTGTAGATAAGAGAGCCGAGTAAATAGGTCAATTGCCTGCTAGCTTTTGCAAGATAATTATTGTAAATCAGAAACAATAGAGGACCTAGTATGAAACCTTGAGGACCTCTGCAGTTAACAGGTATCTCAGGGGATGACTGTCCGTTAACAGTAATATGGAAACATCTGCCAGAGAAGTAAGATAAGTAGGATAAGTAGCCAAGTAAGTGCAGTCCCTCAGATACCATAGTGATGGAATTTATTAAGTGAAATATTATGGTTCACTGTATCGAATGCTTTTGACGGGTCTAAAATTAAGGTGAGAACGTATTCCTCACTATAAAGAGTATTCACGATGTCTTTGTAAAATATATAAGTGCCAGTCCAGTTGCACGTCGAGGTCGGAAAAACAAACAGATTGCTCTATAAAAAAATAATAATATTAAATGAAAATAAATAATAATAATAATAATAATAATAATAATAAAAATCACAGATGCGGGTATACCTTACATGTTCGAGGTTCTTACTCAGGGAAATGAAAAATAAAATTCCGCGATAATTTGACGGTATTCTAGTATCACCAGAATTGTAGATGGCCGCTAAACACGTTCCTTCGTACGATCTGAAAAACCACCTGTGGCAAGGGAGACGTTAAAAATATACACCAGAACAAGGCAATAGGATGTTTTCGCTGTATTAATTATTGGCAGCTGATCCTACCCGGCGGCCCCATCAAAAGAGTTGTCAGTTTCTTCAATTTTAGATTCATTTATTGACGGAAAGTAAGTGAACGCCGTCTGCAGGGGGGGGGGAGGGTGTGAGTTCGTAAAAGGCAGACTGCAGTAGGGTATCGTTTTAATTAAGGTAATGGAGTAACAAGTGAAATTATAATGCTACCGGTGTATGACTGATTGATAATCCTTCATTGAATAGTTATAATTACCGACCACGTTTTTTCTTTTTCTATTATTAGCTTTCACGTCGTTCTATTTTAGACTCGTAAGACCTTGCTTTAGCTCTGAGTATCATAAAGGAAAATCCTCGTCACCAAATGATATAGGTTTTTATAGGATATTTTCAGTCTCTTATTTTTCTTTCTGTACTTGTTTCATTACCTATATATGGACGTGACATGTTCGTACTCTTGCTCTCTAATTACTTTCTTTAGAAGGGAAAAGTGTTTGTCATCAAAAAGTCATTACTCTTGTGAGAAAGCGAAACCTCCACAG
>NW_020868883.1:102722-107722 GCF_003789085.1 Penaeus vannamei
AGAGAGAGAGGAGAGAGAGAGAGAGAGCGAGAGAGAGAGAGAGAGAGAGAGAGAGAGAGAGAGAGGAGAGATGAGAAGAGAGAAAGAAAGAAGAAAGAGAGTATACAAAGAAAGAGAAGAAAGAAGGAGATACACAAAGAAACGAAGAACAAAGAAAGAGATAGAGAAAAAAAAATGAAAGAAAAACGAAGAATGTTCCTAGAAAGATAATGTCGCTCCCTTTCTCATCGCTCCGACTGTTGTACTGTTGCAAAGAGGAATCTCAACCGCCTCAACCTCACCTCTTCTCTCCTCAGGAATGGACTTTTGCGAACTCGCCGTCGACTGAGAGTTCAGAGAACGCTGCTTATTGAGCGAAAGGGGAGAACGAAGTATGTTAACGTTATGTACTCATCATTGTATTAGGTAAGAAACACGTAAGGGTAAGGCGTGGTTGCTGGAGAGTGATGGAGGCCGTTTAATTAGGGAATAGGATCGGAAAAAATAGTAGGTAGCGTAGCAGTAGTAGCTATGAAGATATTGATCTAAATCTTCTGAGAAGGTAAATTATGATGACTAAGGTTCTATTACTACTAACTTATTACTTTTAATGGAGGATTTACTTTTTACTATAATACTTATACTACTGATTTACTCAGTACTGATTTTTGAGTGGACTACAGTAGTCTATTATACTCTACTATTGAAATATATCTCTATAATCAGGCTAACTACTGCATACTTCTACTACTAACTACTAGCTACTACTACTACTACTACTATAGGACTGACACCTACAACTACTATTCTTATACTACTAACTAATCTACTACTTACTTACAGGAATAACTACTGCTGGATATACATATATTTGCGTACTTGATAAGCTACTATTACTAACTTATACTGACTACTACTACTATTATTTCTACTACTACTAAATACTAGCTACTTCTAACTACTGCTCACTACTACTACCACTACTACTAGCTACTAACTACTACTACTTACTGACTACTACTACTACCTACTATCTAGACTCGATAGACTCCTACTACTCACTTACTACTTCGCTATACTCTTATTTTGACATTACTATCGCTACCTATTATACTCTCTACATACTACTCCTACTTTACTATTTCTACTACTCTACACATGCCACCCTCACACGCCACAAAAGATAGTAATGCGTGGCAATAGTGCTGACGATACTCGCTAATCTTCTACACTGCTAATGACATACTACTATTTACTGACTATAATACTTTCTAACTGCTGATACTTCTGCTACTATTAACCACTACTTCTCTACAAACCACTACTACTACTGCTAACTGATTACTACTATTAACTATTGCCTTAATAATATCTACTACTCACTAATACTAATACTTACTTTTCTAAACTACTTACACGATATTCTGGGCTACTCGTCACCTACTCTACTATTTCTACTACTTGCTATACCTACTCCTACTTCTCAAACTTAGTTATTACTTCTACTATACTACTACTCTATCTTACTACTCTACATATAACTACTACTACTCTCTACTATCTCTTATTAACTACTACTACTTCTACTGATACTACTCTAACTATATACTACTTTCTACTAAACCTACTTTTACCTTCTACTTCTCTTAATATCTACTACTTCTTAGTACTACCTCTACTAATACTAATACTTCTTGAACTTCTCTTAATACTAACTATAAACTTCTCCTACACCAACTACCAACTAGCAAACAACTACAACTACTGCTACTACCTACTACTGCTACCATCACCACCACCACAACCCCCAAACCTACAAACGTAATAACTCACGATAAGAAACCCACCTGAAACTGGAGAAGATGACGAGAGAGACGAGAATCGTGGCCAGAGAGATAGCGAGGCCGACCGTCTCCATGACACGTCCGGTAGAAGCCACCCTCATCTTCAGCTGACGTGGGAGAGAGAGAAGGGCGTGTGAGAGGAGACGCTGGGACAGGGGCGCGATTGGGTGGGGAGGGGTGGGATTTTTTTGTTTTTGGATTGTTTTTGTTTGTTTTGGGTATTTGTGTGTGTTTTTTTTTTTTAAATTTTTTTTTTTTGGGGTGTTTGTTGGTTTGATTTTGGTTTACCTGTCTTGTCGGTCGATGTTGTTATTGGTTTATTTGTTTTATCTGTTGTTTCAATTAATTGAGTATTTTTTATCAACTATATATTTTTTTAATCTATATGTGTATGTATTTATCTAGAATTTATTCATCTATGTATTCATCAGTTTTGTTTTTTTTTTTTTTTTTATCTCTCTATCATTTTATCAATTCAGAAATTAATTTACTAATTTGTCAATGAATGTATTTATGTACTATACTTAATGGGAAAAGGAAAATAATATACCATATATACATACATACATATATATATATATATATATAATATATATATATATATATATATATATATATATATATATATATATATATATATATATATATATATATATATATATATATATATATATATATATATATATATATATATATATATATATATATATATATATACATAAGGGCGTTTGGTAGTAACTTTGATAATAATGGTGATGATAAGAAAAATAAGAATACGGACTTGATAATACTTTAAGCTGGATTACACATCTCTCTGCTGTAAACTGTGATCTTCTAAGGTAATTATTAATCTACTAATGCATTTTGCTCAATAATCTTTCGAAATATTTTTTACGCGTGCTCTAGACGTGTATTGAGAAGCCAAATGATTTTTGTAGATCGTAATTGCAAATTTGTGGCAGCTGTTTTTACCAATGGTTGGACCTACGTTATTATTATTATTTATTATTATTATTATTATATATTATTATCATTTATTATCATTTTTTTTCTATTAATTGATTTACGTTTCGAACTTCATGCAAATAGAACGTCAGCGACACACATAATGATGTTTCAATTTTTCCACCTAATCACGCACAGATATCAATATGTAAAAGACGTGTATATAATATATATATATATATTATAATATATATTATTATATTATATATATATATATATATAAATATATTATATATATATAATATATATATATAGTATATATATATATATATATATATATATATATATATATATATATATATTATACATATATATATACACGCACATAATATATATATATATATATATATATATATATATATATCATATATAGTATATATATATAATATGGATATATATATTTTTTTTCTTTCTTTCTTTCTTTCTTCTTTTTTTTCTATTTTTTCTTTCTTTTAACATTTTTTCTTACCATTTAACCTTTCTGGTTCAGGACTAACGAATTCTCAAACTCAAAAGAAATCAACGTTTAAATGTTTTATTCTATTTTAAATGTACAATAATTGTACACGTCCTTCTAAGTAGAAATGATTTTTTCCCCCCTTTTTCCTTTATTTTTTTCTTTTACAACTAATGCTTAACCACTTTGTAACTCACTTCTTTCTAATTGGATTTTAACAGATGACAAAAGAAAGTTATAAACAGGATCTTTTGGATCAAACCGCAACTCTAAACAAAGATTTGATTCTCTTCATCCAAAAACATCCCAGCTGAATTTATTTTCCAATCCATGGCCCTTCAGAACCAATTACCCCATAATAAAACACAGAGAGATAAAAAAGAGAGAGAGATAGAGAGAGAGAGAGGAGAGAGAGAAGAGAGAGAGAGAGGAGAGAGAGATATGAGAGTGAGTTGAGTTGAGTGAGTGAGTGAGTGAGTGAGTGAGTGAGGGAGTAGAAAAAGAGAGAGAAGAGAGAGAGAGCGAGAAGAAGCTTTCAAGAAACAATTACCACATATCAAAACGAGAGAGAGTGAGTGGGTGAGTGAGAAAGAGAGAGAGAGAGAGAGAGAGAGAGAGAGAGAGAGAGAGAGAGAGAGAGAAGAGAAGAGAGACAGAGAGAGAGAGAGGAGAGAGAGAGAGAGAAGAGAGAGACGAGAGAGAAGACAGAGAACAGAGAAAGAAGAAAGAGAGAGAGAGACAAGAGACAGAGACAGAGACAGAGATAGTGATAGATAGAGAAAGAGAGGAATGTATATCTTCAACAAGAAAGGAATATGCCTTCAGCGTTCATATGCATGTGCACGAACAGAAAACGGATTTCGATACACGTGCTGATAGCAAGGTATGATCACAGTAAATAGACTGATTTGGTAACTTGCTTTGAGCTGATTAGTGACTGGCAAATCCTATTCCAGCAACACATGATCAATAGTCCCAATTGTACAAGCAGAGAGAAGCAGTGATTTGATTTCTTCATTCATATTGCAACAGGAGGATTCTGTTCCAAAAGTTGCACAAAAGAGAGAATTCACTAAAGATAGGAAGAAGGAGGAGGGGAAGAAAAAGAAGTAGAAAGCGATGATGATGATGATGATGATAATGATGTTAATGATATTGATGATGAAAATGATATGATGATAATGATGAATGATGATGATGAAGATAATGATATGATAATGATAATGATAATAAATGATAATGATGATAATAATGATAATAATAATGATAATAATGAAAAGGAAGATGAAGATGAAAATAATAATGAAAATGAAGACGAAGAGTAAAATTAAGATGGTGATGATGATAAAAGAGACAAAAAAGACGATGGAGAAAAAAAAAAATAAGACGAGGAAGAAGAAGAAGAAGAAAAAACAGAAGAATAAATAGAAACACCACAAAAAATGACGATGAAGCATAAGCATGATGATAATAATTATAATAATAACGATAATAGAAATAATGACAATAATAATGACAAAACTACTACTAATGATAAATATAATAATAATAATAATAATAATCAAAATGATCATAACGATCACAATAATGATAACAATAACAACTTTGATAACTATAATAGTAATAATGCTAATGATGATGATGATCATAACGATCACAATAATGATAACATGAGTAATAATGCTAATGATGATGATGATCATGACTAAAAGCAA
>NW_020868883.1:120222-130222 GCF_003789085.1 Penaeus vannamei
ACCCGGGACGACCAGTTTCGAGCTGCGGGCAACGACCTACGATGACGTAGAGAGCCGCTAATCGCTTTGCTGACGACCAAATTGATTTTGTTCACCTATCTCGGTCGTCCATTGTGTTTTGAACAAATGCTAACCGACTACGTTTGAAAATTTGTAAAAGTATATTGTTAATGCCTGTTAGTACCCGCCGATGATGATGGGCTTAACAGGGATTACAGGTGTAATGCTTTGTATTGTGCAATCATGTACCAGTGCATATGTAGCGGTGCCTAATTCATTCACCTGAGTATCACCATATCCGTTGCATGGAGAGACCAAAATCACCGTGAGTTGAGAAGTTTTGGCTCTGTTTCTGCCACAGTGCTGTCAGTGGCATTATTATTATTATTATTATTATTATTATTATTATTATTATAGTAAGCTATATAAAGAGCCACACTGAAAAAAATGGAGATTTATAAAACCAAAGGGGTCAGTGCAGGTCAAGATACACCTAAGAAAGAGTGAAAGAATAGAAAGTTAGCTATTTACGCAAGAAAAATATGTTAGCTGATCTTTTAAACTTATCAAGAGTCGGAGAAGTTACAATCTCTGAAGGAATTCTCTTCCAAAGTCTATAAATAGCAATAAAGAAGCATCTAGAAAACTGACTTGAAGACAATCGACTTACATCAAATGTCATTGAATTGGGGGTCATAGAACTTTTGTAATTCTTGCAGGTTGATAAAAATCAGGTAAAAACTTATAGAGGGGATGTGAATTATTGGTTACAATCTTGTATAAGACTGAAAGAGCCCCAATAACTCTACGATGTCCAATGGCCAAATTTAAGTCAGATAGGAGAAATTAAATGGAATTAAAAGAATGATCAAGCAGTCTCAAGTGTGAGTCTGCAGCAGATAACCATATAGGAGAACAATACTCAAAATGAGGCAGAGTAAAAGAAAAGAAACACCTACGTGTAATGTTGTCATCTTCATAGATTTTCTTGCACTTGCGAATGATACCAAACTTTGATGAAACTATTCCTAATATGCAATTCAAATATAAGCTTTGAATCAAAGGTTACACCTAAGAGCTTCAGGTTAGCCACTGAAGTAATTAAGACCATTAATCAGCAGATTTGGATGCTGAGGCAACTGCGTTCGAGACCGACTCACAATTATTTCTTTAGACTTAGTAGGATTTCATGCCCACCGAGAGCACCAGGAATCATCATCAGGTCTACAGTGAGACTGTCAGCTACTATTTGCCTAGTTGCCGGAGAGCATCATCAGCATATGCCAACATTTTATTGGGAATACCGCACCACATAACGCTTGTATATTAAATAAAGAGCAAAGGGCCAAGAACACTACCATGAGGAACCCCAGAAGACACGCAAACTAAAACTACCATCAACATGAACACGCTGCTGCCTACCCATTAAAAATTCAGTTAAAATACTTAAAACTTTACCACCAACACCAACAGACTAACAAAAAATTAAACCCTCATGATTAACAGTGTCAAAAGCTGCACAAAAATCCGGAGAGACGAGTCTTGACTTATGACTCTTATCTAAAGCAGACTGCGTTTCATGCACCAAGATATCATTGCAGCCGAGTCCCTTTCTAAAACCAAACTGAGTCTCTGGAAGAAACGGTCTCAAATGTACAGAAAGACGTTTGACCAGCAAACGTTCAAAAACCTTTAATAAAATTGGTGTAATTGAAATGGGCCTATATTCAGTAGGTGAAGACTGTAGTGGGCCCTTGGGAATAACATTACCAGCACTTTGAAAATGACCCTTTAGATAAGATGACGGCTGATTTAGGAACTAATTGGCCCTTTAGTTAGCTTTTTTTTTATCAAAGGAAACAAGCCATTAGGGTCTACTCTACCATATTCATCTAATTCTGATAACAGATGCTTGATTTCAGAGGACCTGAAAGCAAATGAATTAAGGCATGGCAATGGGTGACATGATGGAGGAAGTTCAATATCTTTTTTGAAATAGAACAGACTGCTAACAAAGTAGCTTTCTCAAACGGACTATATGTAACACTACCACCAGGTTTCATTAAAGGAGGAATGGAGGACTTAAGACCAAACAGAGATGTTTTAAGTGTTGACCACCATTTATGAGGCTGTGAGCTTTATGAGAGAACGTCTTTTAAATGAGCATTATATTCAGATTTAGCCTCCTTATAAACGTTAATTGCTGGCAACATAAATCTCCCAACAAAGACGGGTACGGTTAACAGACCAGAGATTGTTGGCATTTTTGTCCCTATAAGCCTGGTGACACCGTTCATTAAACCATGCTTTACCAAGTGAATGAGATTTCAGTTTTGTTGGGTACAAACCTCGTTATGATGTCCAACAGTTACAAATTCAAAACTTTAACAGGACAAGGAGCATTATAAACATTTCGCCAAACTATGCTATTAAAAGCATGGTAGACATCATGCCAGTTAATTCTAGACTTTAAGAAGACTTGTCTAGTAAGAGTAAAATCTGGTATAGGAAAGTCCAGCTGGATCTTACAGTGGTCGGAAGAACCTACTGGTGCAATGGAGTCTAAATCAACAACCTCTCTCACATCAGTTAGTAAAAGATCCAAAAGATTACCACTCCTGTGAGATGTACCACGGACTAACTGCTCACTCCCAAAACACACACACACACACACACACACACACATGTGTGTGTGTGTGTGTGTCTGAAATCCTGTGACACACACACACACACACACACACGATATATATATATATATATATACAGTACGTGTCACACACACACACACACACACATATATATGTGTGTGTGTGTGTGTGTGTGTCACAGGATTTCAGAAATCAAGCCCTTTGCTGGAGAGATCTGTGCTAGACTTACAAAATGTGTGAAATGGAGCAGGTATGAGCGAACAAGCCAAAAGGGTCCCAGCAAGCGTCACGGATCAGCTGATCGTCCAAATACTAAAGGGCTCTTAACTGTTTATCGAATTCTTTTCAGTTGTTGATCTTTCATTTTATTTTGGTTCTAATTTTACATGTTTAGCTTTTTCATATAATGTGTTATTTAAACTTATTGACGTTTCATAAAGCATCGATATTATCATATTACTCATGTTTACTCCCCCCTCTCCCCCCCTCCTTATCTCCCACTGATTTCCGAAGAAAATAAAATTCAATCATATTTCACAATAAAATAATATATATTTCTTTAGCATCGAATAATACCATACAAAGTTTTTTTGTAGCAGTTTCGGAATCTTCTCTGCCCTAAGGAGTGAAAACATCTCATTCAAACAATTATTTAAAAAGTTACTTAAAAAAGTCAAAACCTACCACAACCAAAGGATAAGAAGTATAAAAAAAACGACCTCGACTTCCCCCAAGATTAATCAACGAAATGAAAAAAAAAACTAAAAACAAATCAACGTTGTGAGTCTAAATCACCAAAAATTCCCAATGGGCTTTAACAGCCAATGGATTCCCGGAGAGTGATAATAACCAATAACCTTGATATAAACGCCGCGCTACTGAGGACCTCTCGTCTTTTCTTCGCGTCCGTTGGAGCACGAAGGGGGCAAAGTGGAAGGAGACACTGATTAAATAAAGAGGGATAATTGCAAAGCTCTTTCGGTGAAATCGGAGAAAGTGGATTTGCTTTTCAGATTTCGAATGATTATGGAAAGTGTATCTTGCATTTACCTGCCCAAAGGGAGAGTGGTAAGATACGGTAGATGGGCAGACAGACAAGCGGAAAGAAGAGAGAGAGAGAGGCAGACAGAGAGGAAGGAAGGAAGAGAGAAAGAGAGAGAGAGAGAGAGGTGGATAGATAGAGAGAGTGAGAGTAAGAGAGAGAGAGAAATGGATAGATAAAGAGAGGGAGAGGGAGAGATAAAACAGAGAGAAAGAGAGGGAGAGCGAAATAGACAGACAGATACACTGAGAAAGAGAGTAAGAGAGAGGGAAAGATACAGAGAGAGAGAGAGAGCTGTGATATGAGTGATTCAAAACAGAGATGTCACCTTACGCATTCTAACAATTACTTTACTTAATCTGTCAGCATAAGATGAGAATTTGGATTAATATCCTAATGCACAAATCTGAGCATTAAGGCTTGACAAGAGTAAAAAATTGTATTCACATCTTTACAAACACATTAATTACTACATTATGTAAATCAGAACTCCCATGCATATTCTGCAGATGTTCTAAATTAATTGTATAACGTAATGACTAAACCTTTCTCCTCTGGCAGTCTTATATAAAAGATATGACACTTAAAAGGGTAAGATGAACGGTGATGAAATTGCATTTTAATGTATGGTAAATAGAACTGAAAGACACTTCCTCAGTTTCTATTATTAATAATTTGGAATGAAATCGACACTACAGTATTAAAAAAAATCATTTAGTTTCTCTCTAGAGAGGTAAATTCTTCTCTCTCTTCTCTCTCTCTCTCTCTCTCTCTCTTCTCTCTCTCTTCGTCTCTCTCTCTCTCTCTCTCTCTCTCTCTCTCTCTCTCTCTCTTCTCTCTCTCTCTCTTCTCTGTTGCATCCAGTCCTCATCTTGACTTATTTTTCATTATTATTTGTGTATTATTTTATTTTTTCATTCATTAATCATTGTATTTATTATTTTGTTTGTTGTTGTTGTTGTTGTTGTGTTGTATGTTGTGTGTTGTGTTGGTGTTGTTGTTGTTGTTTTGTTGTTGTTATTAATTATTATTATATTATTATTTATTTAATATATTATTATTTTTTCATATCATTATATTATTACTTTATAATTTATCATTATTATCATATTATATTATTATTTTGTTACTGTTATTGTTATTATCAGTTGATTAATGTACTATCATTCTTGTTATTTTATTATAATTATTATTATTATATTATTATTATTATTATTATATTATTATATTTTTATTATCAAATTGTATTATCATTAGTAGTAGTAGTAGTAGCAGTAGTAGTAGTAAGTAATAGCTTAGTATTAGTAGTACTAATGTTTTCATTATTATTATTTTCATCATTATTACTATTATCAGTTTTATTTTCGTTATTATTATTATTATCATTGGTATTATCATCATATTTTTCATTATTATAACGATTATCACTATTACTGTCACCATTGTCATAATCATTATTATCATTATTTCATCGTAAATGTTATTTTATTTTTATTTTGGAGAGTCCATTACTCCTCCATGCCTTTTTATGTTTCCACAAATGTAAAGTGAATCGAAAAATTCTCAAAGCAGATTATGTTATCGCTAAATCTTCCATTTCTGCGAATCTATACCCCCCTTTTTTTATTATCATTATTATATATATATATATATATATATATATTATATAATATATATATATATTATATATATTATATATATTTTTTTTTTTTTTTTTTTTTTTTTTTTTTTTTTTTTTTACTGATAGCGTTGTTTGATATGTACTACACGTGCAATGGTACTATATTACTTTTTAAAAGGACACGTACCCTGACGACAGGAAAATATTTCGAAAATCTGTTGTTGTTTTACTCCGTGTCCAGAATAATATTTTCTGCACAGATATTGGTTTGATATCCTATTATTTCAGCACAGGCAGAGCAGATGCCATATTTTTTATTAGAAAATCGCCCAGATATTGGTATTTGCATATTTATTTCGATAAATTTGCATGCGCTATAGTTTCAATGCGGTGTATACAGGCTGTTGCTTAAGTTGACTAAAAGCAATATTATGCAAACCGCAGTTGCAGTGTTATTGCAAAATGAGTTGATTTTGTGTAAACAATGGCAGCCGCTGCAAATTGAAACATTTTGGAATACTTTCGCTCTTCTTTTCTGTTTCTTTTTGTATATAATTTTGGAGTGTGTGTGTGTGTGTGTGTGTGTGTGTGTGTGTGTGTGTGTGTGTGTGTGTGTGTGTGTGTGCGTGTGTGCGTGTGTGTTTGTCTGGATTTGTTAATACATGTGCGTGTTTTTTTTGTGTGTGTGTGTGTGCGTGTGTTTGTGTTGTGTGTGTGTGTGTGTCTGTGTTTGTCTGGATGTGTTAATACATGTGTGGGTGATTTTTTTTTTTTGTGTGTGTGTGTGTGTGTCTGTGTGCGCGCGGTTTACATTCCCCTCAGAAAATCAAGTTTTTTTAAGACCCGGATAAAAGGCGCCGCGGCCTCAGTCCCTTCCGAGGCCGCGAGAAAACCGCCCCTCCTTCGTCCGGACACAAAAGCCGCTTTCTTCCATACTCCGGAGTGCAAACAGCTGCCTGCGCTTGCAACTTCGCACCCTCAAAGCACCTCACGCGGCTGCCGTGTTTAGGAGCACACCGCCGCGTCGTCTGAGAGAATGTTATGCAATCATACTACATACATAATATTCACGGTAAATTTTTGCACTCCTTCCCCCCCGTCTCTCCTGTGTTGTGTGTGTGTGTGTGTGTGTGTGTTGTGTGTTGGTGTGTGGTGTGTGTGTGTGTGTGTGGTGTTTTGTGTGTGTGTTTGTGTGTATGTGTGTGTGTGTGTGTGTGTGTGTGTGTGTGTGTGTGTGTGTGTGTGTGTGTGTGTGTGTGTGTGTGTGTGTGTGTGTATACATATATATTATATATATTCACAAAAAACATGTAAATACAAATAATATGACCAGAACGCCTTTACCAGCAACAAGCCGCTTCCCTTGCACATGCTTGTTAGCCATCGACTCGAGTTTCACCAGGATTTCCTTCCTTGATCTCCACTATTTGTTTTTCTCAACACACTGTGGGACCGCGGGAGGAATTTATGACGATATTGCTAATGATGTTCCAATAAGTGGTGAATTCAGAAAAAAAATAGATCTCTTGGTTGATACTGACATAGAGCACATGTTGCATGCTTTGTTGAGTTTAAATAGTTTAGTTTAAACAGGTACTGGAGTAGCTTGCACCCAAAGCAGTATATGTGGGTTTCTTATAGACTGTTGTTGTTAGCTGCATTCTTTTTTGTTGTGAGGGTGTCTAAAAATAGGAGTTTTGAGTTTTGTTCAATTCCATATGTGAACTTTAGATTAGGTTGTTTAATATTCAGACTTTTTGCTGAATTACTTCACAGAAAATTCTTACTCCAGTAAATATCTTAACAAGAAACACTTCCTCTACACTGTTATTATCAGTTGCTAAAGACCTATGTTACATTACTTTCACCCTATCTTGAACACAAGTTTTAACAGGAATTTCAAAGCATTTTTAGAGACACACCATTTGCCCTGAGATCCTGTTTTATATATCAATTTAAATGTTCGAGATGCAACTCTCGATAAGTGGGTCAACACGCTCTCTATAACACCGTATCCTGGGGAAGTCTTACCGTACAAATGTTCTGCTTAGTTCACCATCACTATCTGCACCATCATAAGAAGATTTTCACATTCTGACCTCTGCCTCACACAGACTTTACTTCATGACTGTTTATCTCAAGAAGCCCCTGCCTCACACAGACTTCGCCCCATCACTGTTTATCTCAAGGATGAAGCCAGACCTGAACAACACAACAACTGCCATCCAATTACACACAAAATCATTGGAGATTATCCATGTAAGTTTTTGTAATAATTGCTTTACGGTTTTATGATGCTTTTACTTTCATTTTTTTTTCTTTTTATATATAGCCTGGTTTAAACTACTGCTATTGATATAATAGACAGTGATAAGTTAATTAACATTGCTCTACCATAGACTTGTTTTGCTCGTCTAAGTTCTTTCTTTTCAATGACCCCCTTTTAAATTGCTTGTATAATCATTTACAATATTAGGAATCCAATTTCTACTCTTTGTCTTAATTCTTGTTTTTTCTTTTCTTCTAATTGGCACCGATGATGAGGTTAGAAACTTCGAAACGTTTCAAGAAAATAAAATGATGTTTGTAGCTGCAATGGCGTCACTTTTCCTGTTGAAGTTACGATTCCCGAAAGGAAAATCACTTGCTGAAACTACACATATGTTTATATATATATATATATATATATATATATATATATATTATATATATATATGTGTGTGTGTGTGTGTGTGTGTGTGTGTGTGTGTGTGTGTGTGTTGTGTGTGTGTGTGTATTATATATAGAGACATACAAAGTATCACAGACTTATACTCAATATCCCAGATAAATTATACAAGCCTCCTACAAGGGATGCAGTAAATTGTGGCCCTATCCTATTATTTAATGGTATGTGCAATTCAATATCTTGTATTTTATCATCAGGTACAGTGGGTTACGTCCATTACCATATTTAACATCAAATATTTCCAAGTCTGTCTCATATTCCTTTGCAACAAATTCCTGTATATGTGTGTGTGCGCGCGCCCGTGTGTGAATGTGTGCGTGTGGGTACGTTCTTGTTTGTGACTGTGTGCTTGAAGATAAGAATATTCAGTATTTCACATATGAGTACATCCTGAAATTAAATCGAGCCTTTAACATAATCGAATACCATGATTGCTAAGTGACCTCATTATTGGGTCTAGAATAACAACGCTGAGAAACATCCCTTTAAACTGCTACCGTTTTATGTTTCTCTTGAACAAATCAGGACATTACGACGTTTTGTCCAAAACAATAACTTGAAACACTCAAATTAACATCTCTCGTGATACTTTACTTTTGTTTTGTAAACGTGTACACGATATTAAATAACTAGCCATATTTCTCTCCTACGTTCTGAACTCCGAAACGGCCTAGTCCTTCTGAAACATCATCAATTTACAACTTTCTTATTCGATATAGGTTGCTTATGCTTGTAGAATGCAATCTCAGCCCTTCATTTCGACTCGCACGTGTTAAAAGATAATCAATCTCACTATATGAAGGGGATAGCTGTCGATTTCGCATTCACACGACAGACATCATCTAAAGCCCGTGACGTGGAAGTCCTTGCAGATGTTAAAGCTGAATAGTGATACGGGTCCTATAAAGATGTCCTGTTAAAGATAGTTGTGCTGTGGGATACTAAAAGTAATAAGTATATCCGCTTTGGACGCTGTTATGGATGATTGATAATGATGATTGAAACTATGAGGGCGACAATGACGATGATGAATGGTGATGTTGGTCATGGCTAGGATGATGATGAGGATGTTAATAATGATGATGATAATGGTGGTAATGATTGTGGTGATTATTATATCGATAATGATGATAACCATAATAGTGATGATTATATGCACACACACATACACACACACGCACACACACACAAACACACACCCACACACACAACACACACACACACACACACACACACACCACATAATATATATATATATATATATATATATATATATATATGTATATGTATATGTGTATTGTATGTGTAAATGCATGTATGTATGTGTATCTTGCTCCTTTTAATATCGTACTTTTCTATTACCTGTTTCTGTTATATATATTTTCTTCTTCTACTGTATAAAAGTTTTCTTTCGTTTGTTCTTGATCCATCTCCCCCCCCCCTCAATTGCCAATGAATCCGACCTTACCTAATTACCACTAATTCCATTAGGAGATTAATTTCATTAGCATCGACCCCATAGGCCTATATTGCGGGAGATGTTTTTAGTCCCGCGCTCTCTACAAGTAATTATCTGAGATAGGTAATCTAATCTCTTTTATTGTACTTGCTCGTAGACTTAACATGTAATAATCTGAGATTGGTATTCTAATCTCTTTTATTGTACTTTCTCGTAGACTTAACAAGTAATAATCTGAGATTGGTGTTTTAATATCTTTTATTGTACTTGCTCCTAAACTTAGATTTCATTACTGTATCTTTATGAAATGGATTTAGATAATTATAAAACAATTATAATTATATAATTATAATTATAAAAAAGGAGGGTAGAATCATCGATCGGTGGGTGTTTATACTAGGAATGGTAAAAGGAATTGCTTTGATGATAATGATGTTGAAAGTGATGGTGGTTATGATGATGATAATGGTGATGATAATGATGATTGTGGTGATGATTATGA
>NW_020868883.1:147722-150222 GCF_003789085.1 Penaeus vannamei
TAAAGCGACTGCATTTCCTTTTTTCTTTTAAAGGTTTTAGATTCGACTGCATTTCCTTTTTCTTCTTTTAAAGGGTTTTAGTTCGACTTTTCCTTCTTCTTTTTTAAGGGTTTTAGTTTCGACTTGCGTTCTTCTTTCTTCTTTTAAAGGGTTTAGATTCGACTGCGTTCCTTCTTTCTTCTTTTAAAGGGTTTTAGATTCGCTGCTTCCTTCTTTCTTCTTTTAAAGGGTTTTAGATCGACTGCATTCCTTCTTTCTTCTTTTAAAAGGGTTTTAGATTGCGTCGAGATTCGACTGCTTCCTTCTTTCTTCTTTTAAAGGGTTTTAGATTCGACTGCTTCCTTCTTTCTTCTTTTAAAGGGTTTTAGATTCGACTTTCCTTCTTTCTTCTTTTAAAGGGTTTTTAGATTCGACTGCGTTCCTTCTTTCTTCTTTTAAAGGGTTTTAGATTGACTGCGTTTCCTTCTTTTTTCTTTTAAAGGGTTTTAGATTCGACTGCGTTCCTTCTTTCTTCTTTTAAAGGGTTTTAGATTCGACTGCATTCCTTCTTTCTTCTTTTAAAGGGTTTTAGATTCGACTGCATTTCCTTTTTCTTCTTTTAAAGGGTTTTAGATTCGACTGCGTTCCTTCTTTCTTCTTTTAAAGGGTTTTAGATTCGACTGCATTCCTTCTTTCTTCTTTTAAACTGCTTTCTTTTTCTTCTTTTAAAGGGTTTTAGATTCGACTGCTTCTTCTTTCTTCTTTAAAGGGTTTTAGATTCGACTGCGTTCCTTCTTTCTTCTTTTAAAGGGTTTTAGATTCGACTGCGTTCTTACTTCTTTAAAGGTTTTAGATTCGACTGCGTTCCTTCTTTCTTCTTTTAAAGGGTTTTAGATTCGACTGCATTCCTTCTTTCTTCTTTTAAAGGGTTTTAGTCTCGACTGCATTCCCTTTTTCTTCTTTTAAAGGGTTTTAGATTCGACTGCGTTCCTTCTTTCTTCTTTTAAAGGGTTTTAGACTGCATTTTTTCTTCTTTAGGGTTGATTCGACTGCGTTCCTTCTTTCTTCTTTTTAAAGGGTTTTAGATTCGAATGCGTTCCTTCTTTCTTCTTTTTAGGGTTTTAGTTTCGACTGCTTCCTTCTTTCTTCTTTTAAAGGGTTTTAGATTCGACTGCGTTCCTTCTTTCTTCTTTTAAAGGGTTTTAGATTCGACTGCGTTCCTTCTTTCTTTTTTTAAAGGGTTTTAGATTCGACTGCGTTCCTTCTTTCTTCTTTTAAAGGGTTTTAGATTCGACTGCATTTCCTTTTTCTTCTTTTAAAGGGTTTTAGATTCGACTGCGTTCCTTCTTTCTTCTTTTAAAGGGTTTTAGATTCGACTGCGCTTTCCTTTTTCTTCTTTTAAAGGGTTTTAGATTCGACTGCGTTCCTTCTTTCTTCTTTTAAAGGGTTTTAGTCTCGACTGCATTCCCCTTTTCTTCTTTTAAAGGGTTTTAGATTCGAATGCGTTCCTTCTTTCTTCTTTTAAAGGGTTTTAGTTTCGACTGCGTTCCTTCTTTCTTCTTTTAAAGGGTTTTAGATTCGACTGCGTTCCTTCTTTCTTCTTTTAAAGGGTTTTAGATTCGACTGCGTTCCTTCTTTCTTTTTTAAAGGGTTCCTTCGTCCTTCTTTCTTCTTTTAAAGGGTTTTAGATTCGACTGCATTCCTTCTTTCTTCTTTTAAAGGGTTTTAGATTCGACTGCGTTCCTTCTTTCTTCTTTTAAAGGGTTTTAGATTCGACTGCATTCCTTCTTTCTTCTTTTAAAGGGTTTTAGATTCGACTGCATTCCTTCTTTCTTCTTTTAAAGGGTTTTAGATTCGACTGCGTTCCTTCTTTCTTCTTTTAAAGGGTTTTAGTTTCGACTGCGTTCCTTCTTTCTTCTTTTAAAGGGTTTTAGATTCGACTGCGTTCCTTCTTTTCTTTTAAAGGGTTTTAGATTCGACTGCTTCCTTCTTTCTTCTTTTAAAGGGTTTTAGATTCGACTGCGTTCCTTCTTTCTTCTTTTAAAGGGTTTTAGATTCGACTGCGTTCCTTCTTTCTTCTTTTAAAGGGTTTTAGATTTTTTCTTCTTTCTGGGTTTTAGATTCGACTGCATTCCTTCTTTTTATATGGTTTGAGATTCTACTGTAATCCTCCTTATTTCTTCTTTTATAGGACTTTTGATTCTACTGCATCCCTTCTTTTTAATAGGGTTTTAGATTCTACTGATTTCCTTCTTTCTTCTTATATAGTTTTTTTTTTTTTTTTTTTTTTTTACTTCATTCCTTCTTCTTCTTTTATAGGGTTTTAGATTCGACTGATTTCCCTCTTTCTATTTTATAGGGTTTTAAATTCTACTACATTCCTTCTTTTTTATATGGTTTGGGATTCTACTGTATTCCTTCTTCTTTCTTCTTTTAAAGGATTTTTGATTCTACTGCATCCCTTCTTTTTAATAGGGATTTAGATTCTACTGATTTCCTTCTTTCTTCTTCTATAGGGTTT
>NW_020868883.1:160222-165222 GCF_003789085.1 Penaeus vannamei
CCATTTTAAGGTGAAAAAGATCATATTGACTTGACGTACTTATTGGGTGAACACCGAAGGTTCGCTCTATAACAGCCTAGTAAAAGCCTTGTTTCCCAAGACTCTCTCTCTCTCTCTCTCTCTCTCTCTCTCTCTCTCTCTCTCTCTCTCTCTCTCTCTCTCTCTCTCTCTCTCTCTCTCTCTCTCTCTCTCTCTCTCTCTCTCTCTCTCCTCTCTCTCTCTCTCTCTCTCTCTTGTTCGCTCGCTCGTTCGTTCTCTCTCTCTCTTTCTCCCTCTCTCCTTCGCTCGCTGTTCTCGTCCGTGGAATATACGCATTAGCAACCTCTTCTTCAATACACGACAACGTTACAGATGCCAACGCTACAGATGGCTAACAGATACGTAAGAAATCCAGTGCATCATACTTTGGGTGTCAGATAAATTTCCCTTGCGCGAAAACTTGGGCTACGTTTATCTTCCTTTCCGAAGCAGGTATCAGAGCTGTGCGGAGGAAATCAAATCTTGATAGATATTGCGGCCATTGAAATATATCTAACAGCATGGGGTACATACACACCCGCACACATCCACACGCGCTTTCGCATATAGATATAGAAAGATAGATTGATAGATAGATCGAGAGATAGATCGAGAGATAGATAGATAGATAGATAGATAGATAGATAGATAGATAGATAGATAGATAGATAGATAGATAGATAGATAGATAGATAGATAGATAGATAGATAGATAGATAGATAGACAGACAGACAGACAGACAGACAGATAGATAGATAAATAGACAAATAGATTGATTGATAGATAAATAGACAAATAGATAGATAGACAGACAAATAGCAGATATAGATAGACTTATATACATAAACATATGTATTTGTATATATTATTATTCAGTTTTTGGGCATGTTAACTATGTATTGCGTACGTTGTGTACACTGCCCACAAACGTTTCTATTCCTAACATGATGAAATTGATTGAATGAAATTGATTCTTCTTCTGAGATATGAACACGGAGAAATCAGTCTCTTCTTCGCTAATTCTTCATTTCTCTTCTTCGGTAATTCGTCATTCCTCTTCACGAATTCTGAATTTCTCTTCTTCACTAATTCTTCATGTCTCTTCTTCGCCAATTCTTCATTTCTCTTCTTCGCTAATTCGTCATTCCTCTTCACGAATTCTTAATTTCTCTTCTTCACTAATTCTTCATGTCTCTTCTTCACGAATTCTTCATTTCTCTTCTTCGCTAATTCTTCATTCCTCTTCACGAATTCTTAATTCCTCTTCTTCACTAATTCTTCATGTCTCTTCTTCGCGAATTCTTCATTTCTCTTCTTCGCGAATTCTTCATTTCTCTTCTTCGTGAGTTCTTCATTTCGCTAATTCTTCATCTCTAGCCTATCATCATACAGATTTACGTTCAAAAGAATAATCCTGATGTTGCTGCCGTTGACTATTGCAACACCTCGCGAGTAATTCCGTGGTCTTAATTAACACAGGATCTTGTTTAAGTGACATTTCCTATCCCGAGGCTTTTCAGAGAATAATGTATGAAAGTTATATGAATTTCAAATGTAGATTCACTCGGGCTGCAATATGCCTTGTCAGAGTAGGTGTTGATCCACGTTTTATTATACTCATCTAAATCATTTTTTTCTCATTCAGTTTACTAACATGTAGTTCATTTAGAAACTAGGAAATGAAAATCACAAATATGTAGGTGTTGATCCACGTTTTATTATACTCATCTAAATCATTTTTTTCATTCAGTTTACTAACATGTAGTTCATTTAGAAACTAGGAAATGAAAATCACAAATATGTAGGTGTTGATCCACGTTTTATTATACTCATCTAAATCATTTTTTCATTCAGTTTACTAACATGTAGTTCATTTAGAAACTAGGAAATGAAAATCACAAATATGTAGGTGTTGATCCACGTTTTATTATACTCATCTAAATCATTTTTTATTCAGTTTACTAACATGTGTTCATTTAGAAACTAGGAAATGAAAATCACAAATATGTAGGTGTTGATCCACGTTTTATTATACTCATCTAAATCATTTTTCATTCAGTTTACTAACATGTAGTTCATTTAGAAACTAGGAAATGAAAATCACAAATATGTAGGTGTTGATCCACGTTTTATTATACTCATCTAAATCATTTTTTCATTCAGTTTACTAACATGTAGTTCATTTAGAAACTAGGAAATGAAAATCACAAATATGTTTACTAACTATTTTTTCTGCAAGTGTGTCATAAAACTTTTACAGCAATACAGTAGCAGTATTTACGTTATACTTTCATTTTTGATGTAAGAGAAGATAAACTGAACCGCTATTTCAGGTGATCAAAAATCTAAAAGGAGAAACAGTAAAAATGAAAATAACGTCAAGCAGCTACGAGCACGTTTTACGACGTTTTGCCTAAAGAATGTGCAGGGGGGGGGGTAGAGGGGAGAAAGGGGGGGGACTCTCTTCTCTTTCTGCCTTCATGTAGGTCACTAAGCCCCCTGACCTGTGACGTGATACTGTCTGACTAGTATCTTTCCAAATTCGAAAATCTCTGGTAAATAAAAATCGTATCATACATATTGTTTTCCATTGATTTAAAAGCTCGGTGTGTGAATAAAACTGGTTTGTCTTTACTATATTACTACACATTTTGCAATATGTAAATGATAATACCGAAGCGACAGAAACTATGATAACAAAAAGCCTGTTAACATCGAATTAATATTCACTTCCTACATTCTCTAATTCAGTGTCAATGGTCTTTTCTAAGTACTAGCAAAAGTGATAATATTTATTTCTAACAAATCTTGTTTTTCTTTCCACTAAATTTATCACATTGTAATTTTCGCAACATTTATAAAACACAAGCAATATATTTCTAACACTGACAGATCTGACCCCAGGAGCACGCCAAGGGTAATTAGGTACTGGGTTACTTATGACATGATTCTAGGTCAGCCTGCCAGGTATGACTTAGCTGACGAACAAATATGACAACAGCTAAGTCAGGGAATCAGCGTTTTGGTTTAAGTTTGTTCAAGTTTAGCGTTTCCTGCCACAGTTTTTTCTCCTACAAAACCCCCATTACACCTTCAGGCAGCGCTAACCAGAGTGGATACACTTTTGCAAAGGCGGCCGGAGTTTCCACTAATTAGGACGAACTTGGCCAGTTTAGCAAAAGTTATCACGCACTTTTCGCCGTGTAACGAGACGAGGCGAAGCGAAATGACTTATCGGTCAGACATTTAAACTATGCTTCGCTGTCCATGCGCTGTGACGTCCATTGAGCTCGGCGACGTCTATACTCGGTGATATGCGCTCTGATGCCCATGTGTCGTCATGTGCTCAGTGACATCCATGCCCGGTGATGTCCGTATTCATTGACGTCCATACGCCGTGCTTGATGATGTCCATGCGATGTGTTGTCCATGTCCGTTGATGACATGCACGATGATGTCCATGCGCTGTTATGTTCACCCTCATAGTAATGCACATCCGCCGTGACGCCCATGCACTGCGATGTCTCTGCTCGATGACGTCATGCGCTATGTCCACGTCCGGTGTTCATGGTCGGTGATGTCCCAAACTTTCCCTGTACGGGGTTTAATCTCTCGGCGGGCAGGGAAGGCAAGCAACTCTGCTTTTACAACCTCCATTCCCTCCGGCTCAGTATCAGCGATTTAAGAAGGTTTGGCCGCATGGCTTGAGCTCGCTTGGTAAACGCGAAATAGTTTACGTAAAATAAAAGCCAAGGCGATGATGATGGAAAGGGAGGGGAAGAGAATGGGGCGGGAAAGTGTCGAGAAAATATTTGGTCTAGCTTCCTCTTACTCTTTGTGAATAATAATAATTTACACATATTCTGCAAATCAAAGGCGACCATACTGATGGAAAAGGGCGAAAAAACAACAGCAAAAAAAATAGATTGTATACACCTTATTATATTTACTGTATCCACGGACAAGTGTTTACAGAGTCTGTTCTACTGGCTCACTAATTACACGGAAATCCCGCCTCCTCTCTCTCCTCCCCCCCCCCCCCCCCCACCCCAACCCAGAAAAAAAAAGAAACTAAATCAGCTTAAAGAAGAAAAAAATGAGTATAAGCGGTGTAGCAAGAGCCTCCAGACATCTTTAAAACCGGGGAGTCTCACCCTAACCGTCACGCTGTCCGCTGCGAAGGCTTTTCTTGCAGCAGCCTGTGTCATTCGTCTTAATGGAAGGAGTCTCCGTTATTGCCGGAAAGATCTCCTGGCGACGTGTAAGATGACCGACAAGAGGACTGAGATTCTGTGGTTTCTTTACTTTAAGAATGACACATACATGCTTATATACGAATACACACTCTCACAAACACACACACATACGCATGTATGTGTGTGCGTGCGTGTGTGTGTTTGTGTGTGTGTATTTATCTATCTAACTATCTGTCTATCTATCTATCTATCTACACACACATATACAAATATATATATATATATATATATATATATATATATATATATATATATATATATATATATACATATATATATATATATATATATATATATATTATATATATATATATATATATATACATATATATATATATTATATATATCATTTATAATACACACACATATATATTATAGATAGATATAGATAGATAGATAGATGTGTTTCGCAAATAGATTGCCCTTAACTGACCTGACCTTAATTGACCTAACGTCCCCTAACGTGCCGCAACGGACCCCTTGATGTCCCTGACCCGAACGAACCTAACGTACCCTAGGCATCGCGTTACCATATAAGGAATCGTTTGATTAATCGGTCTTTTCGTGGCTCAGTCCAGCCGGGAGAAATATCGCGATGTAGATCCGAGCAGCCACCACATGCCAGGAGGAAAAGTATCGCCTGATAGCAATATTCAAAGCTCATGTTTGGGAAATAGATTGGCGAGACGAACCGATTCAGAAAGTCAGTGGGAGAGCGCTCTTTA
>NW_020868883.1:180222-182722 GCF_003789085.1 Penaeus vannamei
ATAGACGGATAAACAGATAGACAGACGATAGATAGATAGATTTACAAATAGAAAGAGAGAGAAGAAAGGAATGGCGCGACGAAGGACCCCGGGCTTAAAAGAATTAATTAGGGACGTTGATCAAGCTCCTTGTTATGCTGATGCTCTGAACTTGAGTTGATTGTATATGATAATCATGTTTGTACTTAGAAAAACTTTAATTTCGTGCTCATGTCACCATGATTATAAGGACAATCATAGAGCGTCGCCATCATAGTCTTAAGTGCACATGTCACCATGATTAAAAGGACAATCATAGAGTGTACAATCTCTGGCCTGTTAAGGTGCCGTCACGCTACCACTTTTTCCGTCATCTTTGTTTTACAATTTTTAGAATTAAAGTCAATATCTGAACGAATTGTCGATGTTCTGGTCAGATAATTTTATTTTTTCCGCGTGATAAAAATTCCGTCAACTTTTTCAGCCACGCTTAGTCAAAGCAAGAGCTATATTCGAGAATGTTTGCATTTATGTTAAATAAAATCAATTGTAACAGGAGAAATGTGAGAATAAATTCAATATGCATACTTTCAGACAATAGATTAGTAAATATAAATTTATTACCATTGAAATTAATAAATTTGCTTAAGTGTTGACAAGATTGTTTACATTTGTGAGAGCAGTTAGCGCCTTTCAACTCCATTTTCTATATCATCACAGATCGGGCTAATTTTCCTGTTCGGACGTACCTATCTGAGGAATTTCTCAAGGAATAATCAAAACCGTTGCCTCTGGGATATCAGAGATGGCGGATACACAAAGAATAAATTGAAATGGAAGAAGTACAATGATGCCATCGTTTTGTGTGACTGACGCGTGTTTTTTTTTTTTTTTTTTTTTTTTTTACCCGTGTGACTGTGCGCCTTAAACAATTGACAATTTATGAAAAAAAAAAAAAAAACGGAAAAAAGTGCTAGTGGGACAGCACCTTTAAAAGCACTCCTCCTTGTTGGGAAAAGTATATTGCCATGCGATATATGGCAAATAATGATCATTTGGAGGCCAAATCTGAATATTATGCCTATTTGAAAATTCTCTCAGAAGCGACTCAGCCCCATAAATGGTAGTCAGCTCTTAAAGCCTCTGTTTCGGGGTCGAATCCTCTATATCTCCTGTAATGAAGCCTACTGGTAGTGTTACATATAGTCTGATTGATGATGATATCTTGTTAATAAAATGCTTCAATACAAAAGAAAGATTAAGAGCGAACCGTATTCATGTTGACAAATGTAGAACAGGTATGAGTGAAAATATCTTCACAATACAAGAGATGTATTTGACCGGTTTCGAATATACCTTCGTCAGCAATACATGTACTTCCGATATATATTCGAAACTAGTCAAATACATCTCTTGTATTGTGAAGATACTCATTCTCATTCATACATTTCTACATACAAGAGTTTAAGAGATTGAACTTACTCTTTCATGCTATACAAACTAAAAGCGTCGTACAACACCATGAGGAATTTGTTCAGTGTAGCACCATGAACTTTCCCTAGATCCTTACATTTCCTTCATGGAAAAGTTTGAACAGTGTTCCACAGTGTGATGCTACATATGTATCAAAGCAGTGGTCACACTGGCAAAAACTTTCTGCATTTTTGATAACAGACATTTTTAGTAATTTGTATATACCTATTTTCATAAAGCAATGTTATTTTTATGTGCACTAATGTGTTGCTATTTTATACATCTAATATCTATTTCCTAGTATGCAGCTAATAATTTATGTATTTTCAGCTGAAATAAAGATGGTTGTTCTTGTTGTTATCAAGTTTTAATCCATTTACTTCAGCTCCTAATTTAGCCGTAATCCAACATATTAAATAGTTGGAGGTCAATTTTAAAGATTTAGCGTTTTGGAAATGTTACCCCTGTTCCCTTGGGGGCCTCTATAGTCTTCACCTACAGACTGTAAGCCCATCACACACACCAGTTTTATCAAAGGTTTTTGAACGTTTTTAAATTTAATTCATATACATACATACATACATATACATATACATATACATATATATATATATAATATATATATATATATATATATATATATATATATATATATATATATAATATATATATATATATATATATATATATATATATATATATATATATATATATATATATATATAATATATATTATATATCATACATATATATATATATATATATATAT
Organism: Penaeus vannamei; assembly: GCF_003789085.1. Classification (NCBI taxonomy): domain Eukaryota; kingdom Metazoa; phylum Arthropoda; class Malacostraca; order Decapoda; family Penaeidae; genus Penaeus; species Penaeus vannamei. The sequence continues at coordinate 182,444 of NW_020868883.1, forward strand.
ATATATATATATATATATATATATATATATATATATATATATATATATATATATATATATATATATATATATATATATATATATATATATATATATATACATATATATATATATACTATATATATATATATATATATATATATATATATATATATTATATATATGCATATATATGTATATATATATATATATATATGTATATATATATATATATATATATATATATATATATATATATATATATATATATATATATATATATATATAATATATATATAT
>NW_020868883.1:207722-210222 GCF_003789085.1 Penaeus vannamei
ATATATATATATCACAAACAGACTTCAATAGGCTATGAATCGCAACTTAAAACCGTATTTCACTCGTAAACACGTCACGTTTCCAAACACATAATGTGATAATGTATTCGACGAGTCATTTTACCCTTAGTAACGTATCAGTGCAAATATCATAGCTAGGAAATTCCACGAAAAGATAAGAGATACTGCTGAGTGCAACTTACCAAACGTCACATGGCACAAAACGTAGGTATCTCACATGAAGCAATTGATAAAATTACGTTCAATGCAGCCCGCACGCAAAATAATTATGCTTTATGTTATCTGGAAAGATGAAAAATAAATGAATAAATAAAAAAATAAAAATAACAAAAAAACAGCAAAGCGCATACGTCAACAAACCAAAGGACACGGCATCCTAGGGACAATAAAATAAATAAATAAAATAAAAAAATAACAAAAACAGCAAAGCGGATACGTCAACAAACCAAAGGACACGGCATCCTAGGGACAATAAACTAAATAAATAAAATAAAAAATAAAAAAACAGCAAATACGTCAACAAACCAAAGGACACGGCATCCTAGGGACAATAAACAATAAAAAAAAACAACAACAGCAAAGTGAATGTGTCAACAAACCAAAAGACATCCTAAGGCAATAAACTAAATAAAATAAAATAAAAAAAAAAAAAACAGCAAAGCGCATACGTCAACAAACCAAAGGACACGGCATCCTAGGGACAATAAACTAAATAAATAAAAAAAATAACAAAAACAGCAAAGCGGATACGTCAACAAACCAAAGTACACGCATGCTAAGGGCAACAATAAATAAATAAAATAAAAAAAAAAAAAACGCAAAGCGGATACGTCAACAAACCAAAGGACACGGCATCCTAGGGACAATAAACTAAATAAATAAAATAAAAAAATAAAAAAACAGCAAAGCGGATACGTCAACAAACCAAAGTACACGGCATCCTAAGGACAATAAACTAAATAAATAAAATAAAAAATAAAAAAACAGCAAAGCGGATACGTCAACAAACCAAAGTACACGACATCCTAAGGACAATAAACTAAATAAATAAAATAAAAAAATAAAAAAACAGCTAAGATACGCCAACAAACCAAAGTACACGGCATCCTAAGGACAATAAACTAAATAAATAAAATAAAAAATAAAAAAACAGCAAAGCGGATACGTCAACAAACCAAAGGACACGGCATCCTAGGGACAATAAACTAAATAAAATAAATATAAAAATAACAAAAAAGCAGTTAAGCGATACGTCAACAAACCAAAGGACACGGCATCCTAAGAACAATAAACTGAATAAATAAAATAGAAATAACAAAAAACAGCAAAGCGGATAGGTCAACAACCAAAGTACACGGCATCCTAGGACAATAAACTAAATAAAATAAAAAAAATAACAAAAAACAGCAAAGGGATACGTCAACAAACCAAAGTACACGGCATACAATAAACTAAATAAAATAAAATAACAAAAAAAACAGCAAAGCGGATACGTCAACAAACCAAAGGACACGGCATGCTAGGAACAATAAACTGAATAAATAAACAATAAACCAAATAAAATAAAAATAAAAATAACAAAAAACAGCTAAGCGGATACGTCAACAAACCAAAGACACGCATCCTAAGGACAATAAACAAACTAAAATGGACCTAGACAGAGCACGTGTCGAGGCGAACCAAGAAGACACGGACGACACGCATATAACACACTGGACCCTAAGAGCGAGGACCCACTAGAGATCGAGGACGACAGAGAACCCGCTAGCAAAAAGAAAAGAAAAAGAAAAGAAAAGAAAAAGAAAAATCGATCAGTTTCAATAGCTTCGGTACCGGAAGCCAGGGGACAGAATGGAAGTCTGGGGAAGGCCTAAGTCCTACGATAAATTCTTGATAGGCTGACAGATAGACTCTCTTTCCCTTCGCCCACTTTGACCCTCCTGTCTTTACCTTTCGCTTCCTCTCTCCCTTTTTATTTCCTTCTTCCTTTACCTTTCCCTGTCCTGCTCTGCCCCCCCCCCGCTGAGTTTACCATGTTATCCTATTAACCAACAAACAAACTATCCAACGCTACCAAAAAACAACCTTCTTTGCGGAGGTAATATTGATAACATTGATGATGATAATAATGCGAGTGTTTGTGGTGTGTTTTTTGTCATTTATTATTAATTATCACTCCATATTACGTCAAAATGAAGATCTCTCGACTCTCGCAAGATATTTAATTTTAGACGAGCTCGTATAACATGCGAAGGGACACGCGGAACCGTAAATAAAATCATAGTGAACATTCTGTTTGTGAAATCACCGAAGAGAAACAAAAAACATGGTGCAGTATTGAAAATAGAACGAAAAGATATGGTCAACATGCGAAAGATACTGCATTCCTGATGACAAAAATGGCCTAAATTTTACCAAAACGAACGGAAGATAGAATCCATAACTTAAAAGACCAAAAAAGGCATAAAGCTGAAAGATA
>NW_020868883.1:217722-222722 GCF_003789085.1 Penaeus vannamei
GGGGGGACACACATGGAAGAAATAGTGGAATTGAAAGTAAAATTTTTGAAAAAAATGCATAATCCGAACGAGATTCCGGTGCCGCTGCGGGGTGCGCCGGTGTCAATGTTGCCGGAATCCCGACGAAATTTCTTAACGTAACCTAACCTAACCAATCTAACGAAATTTCTTAACGTAACGTAATTTAACGAAATTTCTTAACGAACTAACCTAACCTAACCTAACCTAACGAAATTTCTTAACGTAACCTAACCTAACCTAAACCTAACGAAATTTCTTAACGTAACCTAACCTAACCTAACCTAACGAAATTTCTTAACGTAACCTAACCTAACCTAACGAAATTTCTTAACGTAACTTAACCTAACCCTAACCTAACCTAACGAAATTTCTTTAACCTAACTAACCTAACCTAACCTTAACGTAACTAACCTAACGAAATTTCTTAACGTAACTTAACCTAACCTAACCTAACCTAACGAAATTTCTTAACGTAACTAACCTAACCTAACCTAACCTAACGAAATTTCTTAACGTAACCTAACCTAACCTAACCTAACGGTAACCTAACCTAACCTAACCTAACGAAATTTCTTAACTTAACCTGACCGTAACCGTAAGGTAAAACCTAACCTAACCTAACGAAATTCTTAACGTAACTAAGTATTAACGAAGTAACCTAACCTTTTCTTAACGTAACCTAACCTAAAAGCTTAACGTAACCTAACCTAACGAAATTCTTAACGTAACCTTAAACCTAACGCAACGGTACCGGACCCCCTCCCTGGGCGTATTTCCTGACCTCTTACCTGGGGGAATTTTGCAGTATAAACGAAGCATACCTTCCAAACCCCGTATTTTGTATTTTCCAGAAAGCTCACAGTATTGTTTTCATTCGAGACGGTCCGAAACAACGATGTTTGTGGACTTTAGAGAGGCAACTTTTGAATTTCAATTAAAGCACAACCAGTGAGGTCCCCACAATTTTATTAACTTCCCCGACATGTACGAACTCTAGTCAATAATTCTGTTATACTTTCCTTTGTATATATAGTGCGGCTGCCTAAATTAGTATTGCCAATTTTTTACCAGATTCCATTAAAATTTTGTTGTGGGGATTTTTTTTTTCTTATATATATGATAGTATCAGTTACTAGGGTTAACTATTATTTCCATTCCCCTTATTACCTCCGTCAAGGAGTTTATGTTTACGGACGTCACCAGTGTACTTGCGAAAGGTGATATTAACGTAATTCTTCAAGTGTAAATATTTTTACTGCATCAGTGACCCTCTTGTCTCAGCATCAAAGTTACTGTTATTATTATTATCACTTATATCAAAAAACTCTTACTACTACTACTATTACTACTATCATTACTATTATGATAATATTACTACCATCACCATTACTATTATTACCATAATCATCATAACTGTCAATAGTGTCTATAATTATTATTTTTATTATAATTCTGGGGCCGGATTCACTAACATGCGATTGTAACGCATTTACCAGCGGTCATTTACCATCGAGTTTACCAGTGATGGTAAAGTGGGACTCATGAAGAGATGGTAACTCGCATCGACAGAGTTTCAATCGTAAATTGACACATTTTAAAGGTGCTGTCACACTAGCACTTTTTCCGTCAATTTTTTGACAATTTTCTGAAATTTTGTCCATTTTTGAGCGAATTGTCGATTCTCCAGCCAGACGATAATGATCGTTTCCGTCCGAAAACCTTTCCGTCAACTTTTTCAGCCAAGCAAAGTCAAATCAAGAGCTATATTCGAGAATGTTTGTATTTATGTTAAATAGAATTGTCGAAAAATTGACGGAAAAAGTGCTAGTGTGACAGCACCTTAACTGTAACCAAGAGAAGGCTCTAGTAAAGGAACTCCACCAATCAGCGATCGCAATACATAATCTTTTAGGTTTCTTCGGCCAATCACGTAACATGTAAACAGAACTAGACACATTGAGATTTCAGAACTCATTCCCACAATTGAAACACCATTTAAGTATATGTAGAAAAAATGTCTATTTTATTAGAACCATTCTGTGCGATGTTAATAGATTTCCCTGGCCATTTATCGTATAAATAAGAACCAATGCAAACATTGATATATTAAACCAATGAAATAGTCCAACCAGTTTATATTCATCTATTCATAATCAATGTTATTCAAAGAACCAGTCCAAACACAATTTTATTCATCGCCATATAGCGTCAAATAAAGGAAATATTTCAAACTCATTCTTTGGAGTTTGTTGTCCTTTGCTAAATTACCGACAGACCCAGAAGTTGCTATACTCTTTTAACATTGGTATTGACAGTTTATGTATTAGCAAGGTAGTTTTATTTTCAATAGAATTTGTAAAGATTATGTCAGAGAAGAATTCTTTAATAGTTCACTAATCTATCCATTCCATGTACTCTGCAGTCTAAAGTAGGCCTATGTCAACATAATTTTACAAGAAATTGCGTGGATTTTATTCCTGCTAATTTCATGGGAAATTAGCACTTCTTCGCCATGTCCATTTTGTGATATGTGTTCGCCATCATATTTATTATATCGGATATAAAAATAAATCAAAAACTTTGCTTAAATAATGACTTTTGGACGAAATATCACGTGATGACATCGTCTTCCCAGAAGTTACGAGGTGACAAACCAGTGCTCCGACCACGTAAGATTTACCATTGTAACTCCGATGGCAAGTTATTTAGTGAATGCCACCTCCGTCTGTTTACCATGGTAATTGAGTTACTGTGATTTTAACATCGTAAGTGCCTTAGTGAATGTTGTTTTATGCTCGTTTCTGTGTTATGATTGATTGATATCACTGTAATTATCTTATTAACTTTACCATCAATTATCACTTGTTTTGATAGATATTCATACTTTTATCATCATGGTTACTACCATAAAAATTACCTGCATATTACCATGATTATTGCAATATTGCAGTTGTTTTATTTATGGAAATAATTATTATATATACATATTTATATACATATATGTATGTACGTATGTATGTAATATATATATGCAATGTATGCATGTATATATGTATATATATATATATATATATATATATATATATATATATATATATATATATGTATATATATATATATATATATATATATATATATATATATATATATGCTCAAACACACACAAACCTGCATGCGTGAACCAGATCAAACTGTGCAGCAATTGAACATGGCCCAAGTTCTCATCCTTTTTTTAATCCTTTTTTTTCTCTCTAGCGATGCACCAACACCCGCGAGCTACTGTGCCTGGCAAGGAGATGCAACAAAAGCTTTTCTTTTTTTTTCTTGTCCGGCCGTTCGCTGCATCGACCTTCTTTTTCTTTTCTTTTTTTTTTTTTTTTTTTTTTAATCATACTCCAAACACAAAAGCGGAAATGGAGCCTAAACTGGAGCCCGGGAAGGGAAGGGGAGCGCTGCCGTGTTTGCTCTCAGCGCTGGATATTCGCGTCTTTGGGGGGAGAAGCGCCGAGGGAAGGAGGCGCGCCAGGATTCAACCGAGCACGATAATGGATGTGATTGATGTGTGTTATATAAAATATAAATATATATATATATATATATATATATATATATTTACTTATTTATTTGTGTGTGTGTATGTGTGTGTGTGTGTGTGTGTGTGTGTGTGTGTGTGTGTGTGTCATATAGATATACACATTTATACGTATATCTATTTTCCGTCAATATATATATATATATATATATATATATATATATATATATATATATATAGTGTGTGTGTGTGTGCGCGCGCGCACACACACACACACATACATGCACATGTGCCGTATGTGTGTATATATATATCTATGTATGTGTACTTCTGTGAAGTTGTATAAGGCATACTGATTCAAATACTTTTATGTATATACTACCTGTACTATACGTAGGACGCCTGCACTGTGCGTACATACATGGAAATGCAATCTACATGTGCGCATACAGTGCATATTTACATAATATACTCACGTATATGCGCATCCAAGACCCAAGACCATTCCCACTGGAATATACTCTGATGTAGTGAGCTCGGGTGTTGCTACTCTCAAGTCCATGCTGGAAAGGTTTTTTAGAGGGACTTCATTGTGGCATCCCGGCTAAATTACTCCACCCATAGACTTTTAAATCGGTAGGTGGGTGGCATTAGACTGACTCCTCCAAACATGATTAGATAATCAAAGCAACAGCCCTCATTTCATGGAAGTGGAGGAGGAGAGGGAGCCAGTAATTCCCCGGCCGGACCCAGACAAACCGTCTGACTTGCATTGCTGGAGGAGTTATCCTTCATCTAATGGGGTTTGTAGGACTCAGTGAATTAGAAGCCTTGGCGAAGGACAGAAAATACTAAATGATGGACACGTGCTCTATTGGAGAGGTAAGCCCCAGGGTAGCCAGCAAGAATTAGAGGTAGGTTTCTTAGTTCACAAATGCCTAGGAAAGAATATCGTGGGATTCTATTCTTTACGCGCAGGAGTAATTTCGACAATAATAAAATGGAAGAATAGGCACAACTTGAAGATTGTTCAAGTCTATTCCCCTACCTACAGCTATGCAATGAAGAAATAGAGAACTTTTCTCATTTAGTTAGCGATAGAGTAAAAACCCATTTCACAATGATTTTGGGAGGCTGAGGCTCGACCACTCAGTTTCATGATTACGAAACAGACTAGAGTGGAAATGAGCATGGAAGTCGCCATCTGGCATCAAAGACGAAACTCTTTCAATAATTCCAAATAGATGCGATACGGTAAAAGGTGTGAAAGTTATTAATAAAACAAATGTTAATAGCGACCATACGACGGCCAGAAACGAAATCAAATTACATATAGACGAAAGGAATAAATTCATACAAAAGCCGCTGCCTAATGGATTTTAGCCTTTTAGCAGAACAAAATGAGCAAAACTAAGACTATGAATAAAAGGAAGAGGGAGGATGTAGG
>NW_020868883.1:241168-251168 GCF_003789085.1 Penaeus vannamei
GATAATAAAATGATAACGATTATAAGGATAGTGATGATGATGATAATAATAACGATAGTAATAATAAAAGTAATAGTAATAATAGTAATAGTAATAATAATAATAATGACAATAATAATAATAATAATAATAATAATATTAATAATAATAATAATAATAATAATAACAATAACAACAATGACACTAATAATAATAATGGTAATATCAATGATAGTAATAATAAACGTATCAACAACATTAATGATCATAATAATAATGACAGTAATAATGAAAGGGACAATAATGATAATTATAATGACAAGAAGCATGACAATGATTATAAATGTAAGAGTAGGAATAATGTTAATAATCACAGTAAACGTATTCATAATACCAATAATGATAATCATAATACTCCTAATTAGGATAAGACTAATGATAATAATGATGAAAATTGTAATGGAAATAATATTAATGATAACAATACAAAAAACTACAACAAATATAATAATGATAATGGTAAATATACTAATAATGACAAGGAAAATAACGCCTTGAACATCAGCGAGTACACTTTAATCTTACTGAAAATTACTATAATGAAAATAGTCATGATAATGATGACGTAAAAAGAACACACACACACAATGCCATTTAATTCAATTGAATGAATTTACTTTGCATATTATTTTCTTTTTCACACGTAGAAGAAAAGAAAAGTATCGATTAAAAGTCTTGGGGAACTGCACGCCAGGAAAGGGAAAAAGGAGAACGACCAGCCTTCCTCGCATTTCCAAGCTCTAAAACCTTTTCTCTCCAAAGCCCGAATAGATTTCAAGTCTTTGGGGGAATATCGACGAAACGATACCCGTAAATTTGAGTATATACTGTCGGTAATTATAGCCATCGGTTGTTAATATATCAATCGTGAGTTCTACAGCCATTACACTGCAGGCAATTCTGACTCCTGGAAATCCCTCGGAGGAAAATTTACATGCTGTTTGGGGTGATTTTTTAAGCACTGAATTTTCTTTTATTCATATAGAATTATTTTCAAGGCTATCAAAAATAGAAGAGAGAGAGAGAGAGAGAGAGAGAGAGAGAGAGAGAGAGAGAGAGAGAGAGAGAGAGAGAGAGAGAGAGAGAGAGAGAGAGAGAAAGAAAGAAAGAGAAGGAAAGAAAGAAATCCATTCAGGCAAGTACGAAACATGTTAGGGTTATCTACCCAATATATTTAAGGATAACTGAAGATATCCTCAGGGTTATCTAAAGCCATATTTGCAGGGTTATCAATTTTTTGTATGGGGATGGTATGTAAAAATATCTTTTATGGTTTAGTCTGAAGAAGCGTTTTTAAATTGCCAAGGATTGTTAGTGGCTTAGGAAGTTAAGAAAAGTTATTCCATAGTTCAAGATTTTATTTCTTTTTCATTATCGTTGTTTATCTAATGTTACGGATGGTATGTCACTAAGAGAATTCAGGGGAAGAGTAGCTCTGCTGAACTCCAATTCTCCAAATGCAGAAGCCAAAACCATAGAAGAAATGTCAAATCTGAAAAAAGTTGCGTGATATGAACGGCTAAATACCACATTATAACAACGGTCCTTATGTTTAAGTACCACTACTGAATGTTGAGTTACTCCTTATTCATTTATTGATATTATTCATTTTTCGTTCCATATTATAATGTTCTTTAATGTCGTTAGGTTGCCATAATCATTAGATATGTTAATTGATTAATTTATTTATCATGACTTTCATTAATATATTTTCTTTGAAATACATCATTGATAAAGTGTACTTTCATTATTATTTTTTGTAATTCTTTATTATCTATAGTTAAAGTCACTATACATTATCAATTATGTGTCATATTTCATCAAATTATTAATCATTGATTATAGTCAAAACAGATTTTGGAAATATGGAACAAACGCCACAACACGCAAAAAAAAAAAAAAAAAAAAAAACCTGCCTATGGTTCTTACAAGTGGAACAAGAATTCCTTAGAAACATCCCCTCCCAACCTTCCACCTCAACTCATTTTGACCTTCGGTGATCTCCTTCGGGCCGTACTTTAAGTCTACCGCCACCACTGGCGGCGGCGTTCAAGTGGCGGTGGACCAGTTTCGTACTTTAAAATCCCGAACTTCGAGCGCCTGGCGTTCCGACGCCCCGGACTGGCGTTACATTATTGGAACCTGAGCGGCGGTGGAGCGCCAGCTTGAATGTGTCTATGGTGGCGTTCGACAGTGTTTTTTTTTTTTTTTTTTTTTTTTTAATCTAATATTAAGTTTTTACGCAATAATCAGGTTCTGTCCTTAAAGGCAAGAAGGCTTATTTTTTTGGTCAGATTTATTTAAAGATTTCGTTTTTATTTTTAAAATAGAATATTTTTCGAAGACTTAATTACATATTTTGGATTGTATCCCAAGGTGAGTCGTCAGCGAAAACGCTCCCCATATCTAAACATTTATCAATGTTTTGTTTACTTGCAAACAATGGCAATTCTGATATATTTCAATACGCGTTTCTTGATATAACGAACACGATGGTAACATATACAAATGGCAAAAAAATCACATTTCGTGGGCCAAAGCAATGCCGAAATATTACTTGCTGGCTGATGCCTTCACATACGATTTATGCAGCTGACATCTATCGCTCCAGGTAGCAGAAATGGCAGAAACTTAAGCAGAAATAGAAGAAATCAATCAGCTTGAAGAAATACACAACACAGCAGTCATACAGCCTCCACGAGTGGTGTTAACTGAAATAAATAAATTATTTCTGAGCCTGAGTGACGAAGAATTCGTCGCTCGATTCAGGATCTCGAAGGACAGCGTGAAATTTATATTGAATGACATCCATCTATCTGAATTTCGCGATGGCAGAGGTTTGTAAAGCGGTTTTATAATAATATATATGTGATATATGCTGTATGTACACACAATATTTTGTCTTTGTATAATTATATATGTTAATTCACAAACACATGCAAACAAGTATGTACCTCCCTCTCTCTCTCTATCTCTTCTCTATCTCTCTCTCTCTCTCTCTCTCTCTCTCTCTCTCTCTCTCTCTCTCTCTCTCTCTCTCTCTCTATATATATATATATATATATATATATATATATATATTATATATATATTATATATATAATATATAATATAATATATAATATATCTATATCTATCTATCTATATATATATAGTTATAGTTATATGTATATCGTTATGTGTAACTTGTATATATATACAAGTATATATTATGAATAGACTAATGTGTTTACATTATTATAACAGCAATATTTCCCCTATTTATAGGCGCTCCTGCCCCCCCCCCCCACACACACAAGGCTGTTCATTACTCTGAGATGGATGGCTACTGGCAGCTTGCAGTTGACAATTGCAGACAACTTTGGTGTATCACAACACTTTGTCAGTAGATGTATCAAGGAAACTTTGTTGTCAGTTGCTCGTACATTTAAACGTCATGTTGTATTTCCAGATAGGCTAGCCATTCAGGCTACCAATCGAAAATTTCAGGGCATAGCAAATTTTCCTGGTCTAATTGGGGCAATCGACTGCACGCATATCCCAATTGAAGGTCCTGGGGGAGGGGGGGGGACGTGCAGAAGAATTCAGATGCCGAAAGGGATTTTTTCATTAAATGTTCAAGGTGTATGTTGCCCTAACCTTGATTTTTATATCATTTGTCGGTGGCCCGGTTTGTTTTACAAACAGTGGCCTGTGTAAGAAACTGGAGCAAGGCCAGTATACAGGCCATATGGTAGGGGATTCTGCTTAACCTCTACGACCATACCCAATGACACCAATAAGCAACCCTGCCACAGACTCTGAAGTAAGGTGTAATGCAGCACACACCAAGACAAAAAATATTATAGAGAGGGCATTTGGTGTATGGAAGAGAAGGGTAAGAGTACTCTGAATGCGTCTATGTTGGCAATATGCAGTGCTGCTATTTCACCCAATATTGCTATCAAAAACAGGGACGTTGTTCCATCAAATGATGGAGAAACTAGATTTCATAATGAATATGAAGTTGAAGGGGAAGGAGCTGCCAACACCAGCAGAGCAGAAGGTTTAAGAAGAGCAGCCTTTGTCAGTAGCGTGTATTCTTAAGTACACCATTTTTATAGATGCAAGTTAATATAATTATTTGTGTATATTACATTTGATATTGTATAATGTTTTTTGGTGGGAGTTTTCTGTGCAAGATTTGTATAACCTTTTTGGTGCAGGATGTGGTTGTGAAGTGGCAGGAGGACAAGTATTTGTACATGGCTGTACAAAGACAGTATAGTTTTAAAGGTTATGGGAATATATGTGCAATCTCTTAATATTAGATGTGAACATACCAAAATTAAAACTAGAAAAGATTTATGAGACAAATGTTTTATTAACCGTCTTTTACTAAATGCAAATTCATATTCCTTGTTTTTTTTTCTCCCAATATAACTTTTGGAGTTGTAACACTTCCATTTGTTTCTCATGATATTCCATTTGTTTTTCATGATATTCCCTTAAAACTCCATTTGTGTTTTGTGAAATATTTCATCCAATTCCATTTTCTTTCTTCATCGAACTACAGCTTCATGAAGAGCAGCGTCGTAAGCTGCATCTTTCTTTGCCTGTCTCTTTCTTTTCGGTGCTGTAGTCTGTGAGGAGCACGTAGGCCTAGCGCTTTCTTCCTCACAACTAGGTCCTTGGGCTGCTGCTTCCTCATCAGATGTGAAAATCACCTCTGATAAAACCAGAGTATCGCCATCTTTTGTTAGGTCTTGAACCACAGGTGGAGTGGCAATCGGGGTTGGCCCAGGATTGCTATCAGCGAATGAATCTGAAATCAGAAAATGCATTCAGACAAGCACATTTGTGTAAAAATACATACACTTTCTATACCCCTCTACACACAGCTCATATATAAAACTATTGCTCTAAAGAAATAACATTACCGGTAATGGCACTAGATTCATCATGTATTCCAGCATCCGAATCCCACACATTCGCCAGTGGCTCCAATTCGCCTTCAATGAGCTGCAGCACCTTTTGCGTGATGTTATCTAGAGACTGTGGTGGTGGACCTCCCCCAGTTTCCTTTATTTTCCGCTTATAGCATGAATAACGGTTCTTTGCTCTGTGGACATAGAAACACTAGTATTAATAAATATTAAACTATGGATGCATCTTCAATTTCAGTATAGGTCATTAAAGGTAAATCTGTAAGCAATTAAGAATTATAATACAACTTATGATTTTCGAACGGATTCCCAGACCTTTCTGACCTGGATGGGAGTTTTCCTACAGCCTGTTTTAGAAAAAAAAAAAGATATTTGGAATGTCTTGCCAACACTGTGCTTTTTTTTTTGCAGCTTTGACAATTTCGAGGAGGCACTCCTTTTCAAAAGTGCCAATTGGTGCTGCTCTTGGCGCCATGCCCAAGCAGGAAGTGTCTACAGCCTTCAAATTTCGCGCCGATTTTATGTTTTCGTTCGCTTTATAGCAATAAATGTCTTGAAAGGTAGCGCTTCTCCTGGCGTTCGAGCGCCATCTGTGGAGCTCGACCGTCAGCGGCGGCGGTGGAGTTCCCTGGCGTTGCCTTGTTTTTAGAGTAAGGATTCCAGAGAGCCACACACCTACAGAAGTCTTTCACCAATTTTAACGCATCCCTACCCAATCCGTCATGACATTACCACCAGACCTAATGTGCTCCCTCTTTAAGCGGCTTCTTGACGACATCCAACAAATCCTAGTGTCATACCTTCCATTGGAACATCTAGCCCTAAAGGCCGATGCCATGACTGCAAGTAAGGCACCACATCACAGTAACGGCAGTGTCAGCCGCACTTGCCGCTTTTGCTGTGACGTTGGAACCCCAGCCTGCAGCACTATCCGTGGCTGCGAAGCGATTTTCTGCACCGAAACGGCCATCAAGTTCGAATTCCCAGCCCCGCTTCCACACAACTATACTTCTATGCAGAGGCTTGAGCTTCAGTCACTCTCCAACACTATCGACCTTAATAATAATGCCCGTATTCACCAATCAGGGAGTAATTGCTCCCTGAAGTTACATAGTTCTTCGCAGGACCTGCACCTTCAAGAGCATTCCCAGCTTTGACCAAGCCAAACAACCAGGTCATCCTCCCTTGCCACGATGTCTGGCATGATATTGTTATTCACGGCCCCCACCTATTCTCGTTGCCATCCGCTCGCATTCGACAGATACTGCAGCATCGATAAGTTCAATCACATCATGTAATTAGGGGTCATCCAACATCCCAGCAGCCAATGAGCAATTCCTTTGCATCTGGCAGAGGAAAAGGATGGTGACTGGTGCCTGTGTGGTGACTACCGACATCACTGTAGCAAGACGATCCTCAGCACCTGGATCTCCCATTTCGACATCCCGGCTACCATCACTTCTCATCGAGGTTCCAATTTCGAGTCTGAACTTTAGCGCTACCTGGTGGTTCTTCTGCCTGTCTACCAAGCCTGCCTTCACCGTCACATGAAGTAGGCCCTGACATCCTCCTCTGAGAACAAAAGGTGAACCTACCAGCTTACTATTGTCCTTAATATCCGGACGTCCCTCAAGGAAGACTTTCCTTACACCACCGCAGTAATGGTTTATGGAATCAACTTCCTCGTCAAGGCCAACAACTTCGAACAGGGACTTTCGGCAACTCTGCGAATAAATGGCTCGTGTATGCAGCTGACCAACTAGGCCCTGTCGATAGCAGGATGTCTACATACTTCTTGGATTCCAAGATTGCTCTTTGTGAAGAAACATCTCAGACCCCCTCTTAGCCCTCCATAAGATGGCCCTTCCCGATCATCAGCAAAGGCGATCATATCACTCTTCGGCGCCCAAAAGACGAGTACACCATGACCATTGACCACGTTAAGTCCGGACACCTGCAGGAATCCCTCAGGATCCCCAGAGTTTGGCTTTCGCTGCACTGGAGGGGGAACTACCCATGCTGTAGCATGACTAATGAACGTATTCATCATCGACATTAAAAGCTGTCACCATTCACCCCTCACCTGTTGATTGGCCAACACACGTACTCGGTCGCTCATTAAATTGATAAAAACCAGCGAGATCTTGTTTCCTCCATAGTAGGAAAGCGAAAACTAAATCCCCCTCATTAAAGTAATTTTATCAAAACGATTTTTTCCTTTAGTTTGAGCTTTACCGAAATGGTTATGAGCTATTGAAATGGCATTTTGTAATCTATTTACTCTCATAGGCAGCTACGGGAATCTCCAGTTCATTTAACCATTACCTCTATAAAATATTTACTGATATCATTTTTATACTTCTTAACCATAGATTAACTGAAATGGTGACTAGCCAAGACTCATCTTGAACACTGTTCCTGATTGAAAATAATAGCGAATCTATTCATTCATTCCACTCAGACCCAATCTCCCAGTGGATGAAAATAATGATAACATTAATGATAATAATAGAAAAATAAAGATGATAGCAATAATGATAGCAATAGGAAGAAAAAAATAAAAATGATGATAATGACATTAATGAGGATATAATGATATTAATGAGGATGAGGATGATAATAATGATAATGGTAATGGTAGTGATAATGATAATGATGATGACAATAAGGATAAATGATAATGGTGATAATGAAACTAATAATAATAACACTAATGATGAATATAATTATATATATATATAATGATAGTAATGAAAATAATGATACTAATGATGATAACGATAGTAATAATAATAATAATGATAATAACAGTAATTATGATAGTAACGATTATAAGAATAATAACTAATAATAGTGAAAATTATGACATTAACAATAATGATAGTAAAAGTGATAATAACAATAACAATAACGATAAATAGAAAAATTATTTTGATGATGGTAATGTAAATAGTAATGATAGTATTAGTAACAATAGTTATGATCGTAATAATAATAGTAATTATGATAATGATAATGATAAAGATAATATAGTAATAATGATAATGATAATGATAAAGATAATGATAATATAATAACAATGATCAGTTATTATCATTATTATAATGATGATAATGATAATGATAGGAAAATGATAATAATAATAATAGTAAAGATACTGATAACAATAGTAATGATAATGGTAATAGTAAAAATAAGGTAAATGATAATGATAATGATAATAGTAATGAAAATGATAATTAGGATTTAACAATATCAATGATAATGATAATTATAACGATGTTAATAACAATAATAATATAGTACCGATAATGATGATAACATAAGATACTGCTAATACTATATATAATAATGATGATGATATTGACTGTAATAATGATAATAATTTTGACTTATAATAATAAAGACGATGATAATGATGACGGTGATGATGAAGGTGATAATGACGGTGATTATCATTATTATTATTATTATTATTATTATGATGATGATGATGATGATGATGATGATGATGATGATGATGATGATGATGATGATGATGATGATGATGATGTGGAAGATGATGATGATGATAATAAAAGTAATAATGATCGTAATGATAATGATAGTGATAATACTAACAGTGATAACAAATATGGTGATAACAAAAATAAAAGCAAAATTAATGATACTGATACTGATAATGAAAAAAATGACATTGTTATATTAATAATGATGATAAGAATCATCATAGTAAAAATTATAGTTATGATGATATTATTGGTAGAAAGAAATCATAGTAATAATGATGATAATGATGATGATATTGACTAAAATAAGGATAATAATAAAGATAATAATATCAATGATAATCAAACTAACAATAATAAGAGCAACAACAAAACAAGAACATCAACACCATTACTAGCACCACCAACAATAATAATCATAATAATAATCATAATTATGAGTAATGCAAAGAAAGAAAGAAAAGTTATTCACGCATTTTTCGTCCATCAGTAAGTTTCTGCAAATAAGAATACAACAAACATCACGACCCTACATATAGTATTGTTGCGGCCGAGATTCTCCATGAAATATAATAGTCAGAGCGTTTCCGACTCTCGCGACGCGCTAACAGCCGCTATAAAATTAGTTTTACGGGCCGGGGAGACCTCCTAAAGACATGCTCCTCCTCCTTTATGGCTTATCTGACCCTTGGCGGTTCGCTCACTCACTCGGCTCTCGCTGCCTGTACTTAGGACGGGGCGAGGGGGCGAAGGGGGCGAAGGGGCGAAGGGGGGGGGGGGAAGGCAGAGCTGCGTGTCTCTCTTTTGTATTTCGAGGTGGTCGTGTGCGTGATGGGGTGGTTGCGGGGGGAAGGGGTGGTTGCGGGTGCTGAGGATGGGTTGTTTGGGCGGAGGAAGGGCTGGGTGCTTGTGCTGAGAATGGCTTGTTTGCTAGTTCTTGAGGAAGGATTTTTTTTGTGTCGCGGAAGGAGTGTTGAGTGTGCTTTAGGTGTTATCGTAATGTTGGAAGATCGCTTTTGAGTGTAATTTGGTGTAATTAAGTATTTTGGATAATTTGTCAGTATTTTTTTTCTTTTTTTTTAGTCTTTATTTGCGTACACATGCGAATTATTACCTTTATAGCCGTATTTGCTTACTTTATCTCGTAGCGTTTATATTAACAATTGTACATGGCATACCTCATGCATGTCCTGAAGACCACTGTGGCCTAGCTGTACTTACTTGATTTTAAAAAGGCATTCGACAACGTGGACACACATACACACAAAATGGCTGTGGCCCATCTTTACCACCTCGGATGCAGAACTTTACTGCCACCATTCATAACTGTTATATGATACGATGGCGAGACATCCATCTGGCTGCCAACCACGTGTGGAGTGCCCCGGGGGACATGCATCGGGCCAGCCATCTTCCTTGCAGCCATTAATAGTCTCTCTCCACACAACTTGCAGAGTAAATTTGTCGATGACGTCACAATCGTCACTCAGACAATAGAACTCCGGAATAACCGACTTCAGCACAACA
>NW_020868883.1:267059-279559 GCF_003789085.1 Penaeus vannamei
TCTGTTCTTGATTTAAAGTGAGATTGGTCTCAGAGGTAATGAGCGATGCTTATGTTTATGCTATATCTATTTTCCGAGTTAAAATAGTAGAGCGTAATATTATTGATGATAATAATGATAATGATGATAACAATGATAATGATAATAATCATGATAGTGATAATAATAATAATGGTAAAAATGATAATGAGAATTAAAATAAAATAACAGTGACAACAATGATGATAATGATAATAATGACAACAATGATAAATGATAATAATGATACTAACAATAACAATAACAACAAAAGCAACAACAACAATATAACGATGATGATGAAAAATGATAATAACAATAAAATAAGGAAAAGGTAATAAAGTAATAATAATAACATCGATACTGGCAATGAAAATGTTTGATACGGCTTTCAAAAAAAAAAAAAAATCTTTAGGTGTTATGTATCTAGTTCATTTTATAAAACATATAAAAATATATATACCATCGGCACCAATTATGATACAGGTACAGTCACGACCAAAACGTCAATTATGGTTCGAATTTCGTTTCAAAATATTCAGATAATGTTACCCTTGTTATGTAGATCGGAAGATTTTCAAAACAAGTCTTTTTCTCCATGAATGTACATGCTGTAAGACTTTTGTGTTAATATTGTTCGATAAAATTATAAAAGAAACATTTAGTATTAATAGGTTTCCACATACAAAGAGAAATGGAAAGCTTCTCAATTTCGGAATTCTTTAATGTCTATGCAACGGCGGATCTCTATTTTTTTGCGGGTTAAACTTGAGAAAAATGAAAGGCAGAGAGAAGACGAATGATCCAGAAAGAAGAAACATGGAAAGTAAGCAAAGAATACAGATGAAAAGAAAGAGCGAGAAGAAAAACAAAACAGAAAGATAGAAAGAGAGACGGGAAGAAGAGAAGATAAGAAGTACTCTAGAAAAAAAGAGAAAATGGAAGGAGGAGAGAAGAGAAATAATCCAGAAAGAAAGACAGAAGGCGAAGAATACAGATAAAAATGGAACAAAAATTCCTCCCAAAATTAGAAAGATAGAGATAGAGAGAGAGAGGGAGAAGAGAAGATAACGAAGGATCTAGAATAAAGAAGGAAAGAAAAAATTAAAGGAGAGAGAGATATGGAAACGAAGAATCCAGAGGAAGGAAGAGAACTTGAAATAAAAATTATAATAATAAGGGTGAGAAAATGATAAGGAATCCACGAGAAAAAAAAAAAACGAACAAAGAAGAAAAAAAAGAAAATAGGAGACAAAACCAAACAAAAAGATGAAATTACAAAATAAAAAGCGAAAAGGGAAAACAGGCAAATGGCCAAACAAAGGAGGCAGAACGAGGGAGGCGCCGACCAGGTAATTTCAGCTAATTACCCTCAACCAAGCAATTAAGGTCACGGCTAAACTGACCTCGCGGGGAAAGAGAGGTCAGTCAACACGGCGCCAACGGCAGTGTGTGCTCTTCCCCCGAAATTGCTGTGCGAAGAAGGAAAATAAGAAAGAGGGAAGAAGGGAAAGAAAAGAGGAGGTTCGGGAAAGTGTGATAAGAAGAAGGAAAATTAGAGGGGGGAGAGAGAAAAAAGGGAAAGAAAAGAAAAGGTAAAGAGAACGTGTGCTCTTCCCCCGAAATTGCTGTGCGAAGAAGGAGAAGAAGAAGGGAAAGACGAAGGAGAAGAAGAAAAATGAGGAGGGGGAGAGAGAGGGGGAAGAAAAGAGGAAATTGCTCTGTGAAGGAGAAGAAGGAGAGAATAAAAAGAAGAGAAGAAGAAGAAGAGGCAACATTGATAACGAGAAAAGAACAAGAGAAAGGGGAAAAAAGGAGATGGAAAGAAGGAAAGAAGGGAAAAAAAGAAGAAAAACGAAAAATGAAAAGGAAAGACGAAGAAAAGAAAAATAAAAGAAAAAGGGAGAATAAGAAAACAAGAAAAAAAGTGAAAAAAGGAAGAAGAAGGAAAAGGGAGACGAGAAGAGAACAAGAAGGAAGAAGAAAAGAAAGAGAAAAAGAATAAGGAAAAGGGGGAAGAGAAGAGAATAGAAGAAAAAAAGGAAGAAGAAAGTAAGGAAGAAAAAAAAGAGAAAGAGGAGGATATGGGAGAGGAGAAGAAAAGAAGGAAACAGTAGAAAAATAGAAAAAGAATAAGGTAAAAGGAGAAGAGAAGAGAAGAGAAGCAAAAAGGAGAAATAGAAGGGACCGCAGGAAATGGTAATGGTAATGGTGATAATATCAATAACAATGGTAATAATAAGAAAGGCAGAAGATGACAAAGATAAAAAAGAAAGAAAATAAAAAAATAAGAATAAATAGAAGAAGAAGGGGGGAAGAAAGAAGAAGAAAAGGAAGAAGGAGAACAAAAGAAGCAAACGAGAAGGAAGAAGAAGATAAGGAAGAAGGAGAAGAAGAAGGAAAAAAGAAGACGAAGTTGAACAAGGAAAACAAACAAAGAAAAATATAGAAATGTAAGACAAAATAAAAAAAGAAAGAAAGAAAAAAAAACGTGTTTTTCCCTCGAAATTACTGTATGAAGAGGCCACCCCCTCCCCCTACCCTCCCTCCCCCCACATACACATTAAACGAAAGAAAAAAGAAGGAAAAAATAAGAAATAAAAGAGGGAAGAGAGAAAAAAGGAATAAAGAGAGGGGAGAGTGAAAAAAAGGAAGAAATATATGGAAGGGAGACGAGGCAGTAATGAGACGTAGAGGTAATAAGACAAGTTATTGGTGATAATGAAAGGAGAAAGAGAGAAGGGACGGTGATGATAAGGGAGCTGGTGATGAGTTCTAGGAGTTAGGAGGAAGTGATGAGTCTTGGTTACGAGTGGTGGTGAGTTTTGATTATGAGGCGGTGGTGATGAATGGTGGTGATTAAAGAATGAGAAGCGGTGATGAGTTTTGGTAATGAGATGCGGTGGTGTGATTCAGTGGTGATGAGCATTGGTTATGAGGAGTGGTGAGTTATGGTAATGAGGTGCAGTGGTGATGAAGAGCGGTGATGAGTCCTGGTAATGGAAGCGGGGGTGAGATTTTGTGGTGATGAGCCTTGTAAGTGGTGGTGAGTCTTGGTTATGAGGCGGTGGTGATGAATCACTGTGATGAGCTTGGTTATGAGAATGAAAGCATGATGAGTCTTGGTAATGAGATGTGGTGTGTGGTTAGTGGTGATGAGCACTGGTATGAGGAGTGAGGGTAATGAGGTTGTGATGTGATGAAATGAAGTGGGAATGGAAGTGGGGGTGAGATTTTGGTTATGAGGAGCGATGAGTTTTGGTTATGAGGCGGTGGTGATGAAAAGTGGTGATGAGCCTCGGCTAAGAAAATAAGAAGCGGTGATGCAGCCTTGTAATGAGGCGGGGGTGATGAAGAATGGGGAGCGGTAATGAAAACCGGTTATGAATCTTGATAATGAAGGCGGTGGTGAGTTTTTATGGTGATGAGCACTGGTTATGAGGAGCGGTTATGAGACGTATTGGTGATGAGTCCTTGTAAAGGGAACCATTGATGAATTTGGGGTATGACACGTAATGGTGATGAGCCCTTGTAATGTGGTGATGAAAAGCGGTGAATGAAATAGTGATGATGAGTCTTGGTAAGGAGAAGCGGTGATGAGTTTCAGTGTGTTGTTAATGAGGAGCGATGGTGATGAAGAACAGTGATGAGATATAGTAATGATGATTCCTTGCAATGGAAATGCGATAGTGATGAGCAACGATGAAGCAGCCTAATGAAGATTCCTGCCAATGAAAAGCGAAGGTGATGAGTTGCGGTGATGAGAACACTCCTGTTCCTGGTGATGAGGAGCAGCGACGAAGAATAGCGGTGATGAGGCGTAGTGATGAGACGTGATGATGATGAATAAGTGATGAATCCGGATAATAAGACGCTATAAGGAAATGTAGTGGTGATGAATCCTGGTATCGAAGGATGGTGATGACGGAAATGAGTATTAGCAGTGAGAAAGGGTGGTGATGAACTGAAGACACTGTGATGATGAATTGAAGACACTGTGGTGATGAGCCTTTTAAATGACACAAAGACGACTTTGAAAAAATAGAGACTTAAGGCAGTGGTGATGAGTCTTGGAAATGAAATATGGTGTTGATGAATAATCGTGATGAACCTTGGTTGGAATGGACCCTGAAAATGAGATGATGATGATGAATAAGACAAAGGAGAAAAAAGATGATAAAAATGAGGAGAAAGAAGAAAAACAAGAAGGAGAAGAAATAAGAGAAGAAGATGAAGAATGATTCTTAATAAAAGAAGTGACAATCACCACAAAGTAATGGCGAATAGTGATGACAACCAAGTGATGAAAGTGATAAAGCGATGACTCAGAACAACATCAGCAGCAACAAAAACAACAATACCAAAAAACAACAACAGCAACAATAACACAAAAAAAACATTAACAGCAACAATAGCAACAAAAACAACAACAATAACAAAAAGATAAACAATAACTAAAACAACACCAACAATAACAAAAACATTAACAACAACAAAACATTTACAACAACAACAACAACAGAACAGCAAACCGACGAACCATGAAACACAAGATGTTCAGCTGAGGCCGAGATGAGATCACAAAAGCTAATTGAAGGAGTTAAAAGACGAAAGAACGTGAGGGATGCTGCGTCACTCTGACCTCACTCTGACCTGAACGTAATCATGAACGGCGGAGTCAGATGCCATCGAATAATAATAAAATTTTAAAAGAGAAACTGGTATCTGATTTCAACTTCTCTTGTGTCAGCTTGCTCTCCGTCGGATGCTGTGTGTGTGTGTGGGAGGGGGGGGGGGTGAGATGGGGGAGGGGTTGTGTGTATGATGGGGGTGGGTGGAGTGTGAGGGGGATGGGTATGTGTGGGAAAGGGGGAGGTTGGGTGTGTGTAAGGGGTGTGTGTGTGTGTAAGAGGGGAAGGCTGGGTATGCGTGAGTGGAAAAGGGGGGGTGGGGTGGGGAGAGAGTGTGTAGGTGTTAGGATCTGTGTGTGTGGGGAGAGAGTGTGTAGGTGTTAGGATCTGTGTATGTGTGTATATATGTATATATACGTATGCACGTATATTTGTATGTATGGATGGGTATCTGTATGTACGTGTATTTTCGCACTAATATTGAATATCTGTATTTGAGCATTTATGTACACATTTTTTTCTATCTATGTAATGAAAGTATGGATGGCTGTATCTATATGCTAATGACACTCACAGATATGCATATACGGCCCATGTTTACAACGTGTCATTATGTACCGAATATATTCATGGACATTTGCCTCTATAAACGAGTATGTACAAGACTTACAAACGCGTAAAAACAAACAAACAAACGAAGGAACAAACAAACAAATATAAAAGTGCGAAATGTATAAATACAAATTGATGAATCTCAATAACAATGACCTTCTACATAGGACAAGCGACCCTGCTATTCTCTCATAAGATAAATAAGCGAAATAACATAAATAAACTGAACCAGAACCAGAATATAATAAACTTGATCTCACACCAAGAGAGTTCCTTGGTCAACACGAACATAGAACCCCAGTGATGGTGACACACACACACACACACACCCACGCACACACGCACACACCATCACCACCATCTCCTCAAGCAGCCAGAGGAAAAGATAATGCTGAAGGAAATCTGATTTAGCCGTGGGACAGAGGCAAGGATGGGCGCCGGGAAGCATCGTGGGCGGATCGTGGAGGTAACAGCCAAACAGCGACGTCTTCAGAGAGTAGGCAAGGAGGGAAGGGGCGAGGAAGGGAGGGGAGGGGAAGGGGCCATGAAGGGGGGGGAAAGGGAGTGGAAGGGAGGCGAGGAAGGGGAAAGGGAAAGGGGCGAGGGAGGGAGGGGAGGGAAAGGGGCGAATAAGGGGGGAGAGAGAGGGGCGAGGAAGGGGGAAGGAGAAAGGGGCGAGAAGGGGAAGGGAGGGGAGGGAGGGGTTAAGGATGTGAGAGTGAGATGGGGTGAGAGGAGAGGGAGAGTTAAGGGAAGAAAGGAATGAAAGGAGTAAGAAGTGTGGGGAGAAGGATGGAAAAGGAGGAGAGAGTGAGGGAGAAGAAAAGAGAGGTGAGAGGAAATGAGAGACAGGAATGAAGAGAGAGGAGAGAAAGGGAGCGAGGAGGAGAAGGAGAGTAAAAATATAAATAACGAGAGAGGAAGAGGTGTTAGAGGGATTGGGAAAGAAAATTGTAAGAAGACATAATGTAAAAGGGAAGAAAGTGAACGAGAGAATTTTGAGACACATAGGAGGGCGAGGGAGAGACAAAAGAGAAGAGAAGAGAGAGAGGGAAGGGAGGGGTGTAAGGGGGGGGAGGGCGTAAGGGAAGGGGAGAGGGGCGTAAGGGGAAGGGGGAGGAGGGGCGTAAGGGAAGGGGAGAGGGGGTAAGGGATACCGTCGTGACTACCCTCGAGAGATTATCTCCCTTGAAGTGTCAGCGCCGCAGCCCTGCCACTCCCTGACACCGTCCAGACGTCCAGCGAAGCCAAAAGTCTCCTCAGTGTAATATTCATCAGAAAACAAATACCCTTTAGCTCTCTCCAGAGAAGACTCACTCAAATAGACTCCTATGACATAGAATAGAAAGAGGCGACGATGATAAGAAAGAGCAAATAAAGAAGGGGGAGAGAGAGACAGGAAGGGGAGAGGGGAAGAGAGGGAAAGGGTGAGAGAGGAAGAGAGGGAGAGGGGGAGAGGGGAAAGGGGAGAGAAGGAGGGGATGAGAGGAAGCGGGGAAAGGGGAAGAGGGGAGGAGGGGAGAGGATGAGGGGGAAAGGGAGAGGGGAAGAGAGGGAGGGGGAGAGAGGAAGAGAGGAAGAGAGGGAAGGGGAAGAGGGGGAAAGGGAAGAGGCGAAAAGAGGGAGAAGAAAGAAGGCAAGAAGGAAAAGGAGGCGAGTGGGGAAAGAAAAAGTGGGAGAGAGGGAAACAAAGACAGAAAAGAAAAGGGGGGGATATGAGGAAGAAGAGGAGGAGAGGAGAGGAGGAGAGGAGAGGAGGAGAGAGGTCAAAACAAGGTCATATATATTGTCTGCCGGAGAAGCATATCAAGCATCTCCCTCAACTTAATCTCGGACTTACAAGGGGCTTCTCAAGGACTCTTTCCTCTCCACCTTTACGTCGTGAGGGTTTTCTGTAGATGAAGAGAAGCGGGGAAGGAGGAAGGGAAGGGAGAGAGAGGCGATAGGAGAGATAGGGAAAAATAGAAAGAAAGAATGAGAGGAGGAAGGAAGAGGAGGATAGGGCAAAGAAAGAGAGAGGGAAAAAATAGAATGGAAGGAAAACAAGGGGAAGCTTTCAAGCAAAAGAAAAGAAGAGGGGAAATAGGAAGTAAAGAAGATAAAGATATGAAAAAAAAGACGACAGGAGAAAGGAAGATGAAGTAGATGCAAAAACAAGAAAAAAACAGAGAAGGATATGCTTTCTTGTATAAGAACAGAAGCGAGAAAGGGAGTGGTAAAGGGGATAATAAATAACAAAGACGAGGAAGAAGGAAGGATAATGAATAAGAGGAAGAGGGAAAAGGAAGAAGAAAACGAAAACGTAAATGGAGGAGGAGGAAGGCAGAGGGAGAGGAAGAGGAAGAGAAGAAATGGCAAAGATGAAGATGAGAAAGAGAAAGAAAGATTAGCGAGAGGAAAAGAAAGAGAAGGAGAGACGGAGAGAAGAACTAACAAAGACAAGGGAAATGGAGAGGAAAAGGAAGAACTGCAAAAGAACAGAAGCGCGAAAGGGGGAAGAGGTAAAAGAGAAACCAAATAACAGAGATAAATAAGATGATGGAATTTGGGAAAATAATTATTAGATAGAAATAAGCACTCAGAAGAAAAATAAAGATAAATAAGCGAAAGAATGGAAGAAACCTTCCTTAATAATAAATGAAAATGAGAAAGTGGAAGAGAGGAGAAAGACAAAAGAATGTGCAAACAAAAAGAAATAGAATCGTGTAAATAAATTATTATTTTCTTATTTCTTGGCCAGAGTTAGACGAGAGTCTGAATGAGAAAGAGAAAATTGAAGAAGATAAAGCGAAGGAGAAAGGAAGAAAACTAGATCACAAAAAAATGAAGAAAAAATAAAAGAAAAGGGAACAGAAAAAATAAGAGAAAGAAAATAGTTACGAAAGATAAGACAAAGAGGAATAGAAAAAACAACCATAATATCATGTCTCCTAAGGGGTGGAAGTACTCGAAGCAGAGCCATATATATACACATCATCATTCTGTATTTGTTTTTAGAATTGTATACATCCTCTAGATCGTTTTTCATGGATAAAGAAAATATATTGAAATGTGTTATCATATCTCTAATATGTGTTAATTGACAATTTGATCAGTATATGTTCGTAATTTTACCTCTGCTTCAGTAAAAAAGAACAATATATATATATATAATATATATATATATATAATATATATATATATATATATATATATATATATATATATATATATATATATATATATATAATTATATATATATGTATATATATATATATATATTATATATATATATATATATATATATATATATATATATATATATATATATATATATATATATATATATATATATATATATATATATATATATATATATATATACATATATATATATATATATATATATATATATATATATATATAATATATTATATATATATATATATATATATATATATATATATATATATATGTCTCTCTCTCTCTCTCTCTCTCTTCTCTCTCTCTCTCCTCTCTCTCTCTCTCTCTCTCTCTCTCTCTCTCTCTCCTCTCTCTCTCTCTCTCTCTCTCTCTCTCTCTGTCTCGTCTCATATATATATATATATATATATATATATTATATATATATATATATATATATATATATATATATATATATATATATATAATATATATAATATATATATATATATATATATATATATATAATGCATATAAACTAAATGATAATCAATATTGACTGATATAGATAAATATCTGCTTCACTCAACAGACAACATTCAGATATGAATTCAATTTTCACCGAATAAACAATAATGGAAAAAATAAAGAAAACGTAATTCTATGACACAAAGGCGAAGCTCTCGTAATATGGAAAAAATAATTAATGATTGCTATCCTTTTCTGTCGCGTTGGATTATCCGGAATTAATCTCTCCTCGAAATGGAGAATGAAAATTAAGAATAGAAAGGAGGATAAAGGTGGGAATGAAAATAAGAGAGATAATAGGAATAAATATTGACAATGAAAATGGAAATGATGATAATGATAATAGTTGTTATATCAATGATATTGGTAATGATAATGATAATAATGAAAATGATAATGATGATAACGTTAATGACACTAATGATAATAGTAATAATAGTAGCAAAAATTATAATAATGATAGTGATAGTGATAACATTGATAAAAAGGATGATAATAATAGTAATAATAAGAAAAATAACGATAACGATATTGATGATAAGATATGATAACAGTAATAATGTTAATGATAATAATGATACCAGTGATAGTGAAAATAGTAATGATGATAATGATCATAATAATAGCAAAAATGAAATTAAAGGTACTAACAATAGTACTGGTATTGATACCATAAACAATGATATTAATGGTAAAGATAGTAACTAATAATAATACAATACATTTAATAAATGATTTAATAATAATAAATGATGTAATAATAGATTAAAACAACACACAACAACCACATACCCAACCACCCAACCCCCCACCCCTTAACATCCACCACTCCCTCATACCCTCACAAATAACACACTCCCCTCCCCCTCCCCCACACATAGACACACTCCCCTCCCCCTCCTTACACATAGACACACTGCCCCCTCCTCACACAAGACACCCCCTCCCCCACATACACACTCCCCCCTATCCCTTACACATAGACCACTCCCCCCCTCCCTCACACACAGACACCCCTCCCCTCCCTCACCCCTAATACCCTCACACATAGACACACTCCCTCCCTCCCCTCTCCCCACACATAAACACACTCCACCTCCCCCCTTCCCTCACACATAACACACTTTCCCCCCTCCCCCACACATAGACACACTCCCTCCCCCCCTCCCCCAACATAAACACACCCCCTTTCCCCCACACATAGACACACTCCCTCCCTCCCCCCCCACCCACACATAAACACACTCCCCCCCTCCCCCACACATAAACACACTACACATCTCCCTCCCCCCCACACATAAACACACTCCCCTCACCCCCCCCCACACATCACACTCCCCCTCCCCCACACATATACACCTCCCTCCCCCCCCCCCACACATAAACACACTCCCCCTCCCCACACATATCCCCACCCCACACATATACACACTCCCTCCCCCCTCCCCCACACATAAACACTCCCCCCCCACACATATACACACTCCCTCCCCCCTCCCCCACACATAAACACACTCCCCCACACCACTCCCTCCCCCCCTCCCCACACATAAACACACTCCCCCCTCCCCACACATATCCCTAAACACACTCCCCACACATCACACTCCCTCCCCCCCTCCCCCACACATAAACACACTCCCCCCTCCCCCACACATAGACACACTCCCTTCACACTCCCTCTCCCCCACACATATCCCCCTCCCCTTACACTCCCTCACACGCCTCCCCCTCCCCCACACATAAAACACACTCCCCCCTCCCCACACATATACACACTCCCTCCCCCTCCCCCACACATAAACACACTCCCCCCTCCCCCACACATATACACACTCCCCCCCCCCCACACACTCCCTCCGCCACACATAAACACACTCCCCATCCCCCACACATATACACACTCCCTCCCCCCCCCCCACACATAAACACACTCCCCTCCCCCACACATAAACACACTCCCCCACTCCCTCCGCCTCAAAAAATTCAGGAATTCGAACTCCCATCGTATGAGTCAGAGAAATTCCTCATTTCTCTGAATGACCTGAAACGCTCCCATTCAGTGCCAGGGGGGGGGGGTTTGGGGATGGGGAGGGGTAGACGAGGGGTAAGGGGAAGGGGAATGGGGGGGACGGGTGGACAGGGCTAGGGAAGGATAAGAGGGATAGGGGGAGGAGGGGTATGGGTATACGAGGGGGAGGGGTGAGGGGAGGGGTTTACGTGGGCTGAGGGGTGAGGGGAGGGGGTGAGGGGGTGAGGGGCGAGGGGGAGGGTGAACGAGAAACTCGCTCTCTTAGATTTTACGGAATTGCAGATCATGGCACTTCCGGTTCGGGAAGTTGAAGAATACTTCACTTTTTTTTACCCTTTCCCAAAAGACGCGAAGAAAAAATAATATATATATAATATATATATATATATATATATATATATATATATATATATATATATATATATATATATATATATATATATATATATATATATATATATATATATATATACACACACACACATATACATATGGATATACATATATGTGTGTGTGTATGTGTGTGTGTGTGTGTTCGCATGTGTGTATGTCTGTGAATGTATATGCGTATAATGTATGTATGCATCTATATGTATTCAGTTATTATTATTATTTACTATCATTATATTCCCTTTTATCACCATACAAATCATAAGAAATGATGCCAAGAGTGTCACTAACAAGCACACAAACACCACAACCACAAACAATAATAAAACCTCAAATAGATTCTCCATTTTTCTCATTCCCTGTATCTCTTCTCTTCATCCCTCTCTTCCTTTCATCATCTTCGTCTTCTCGTCTCTGCCATTTTTTCTATTTCCGCTTTTATACTTATCCTCATCTCCTATGTTCTCTTCTAAGATTTCAACTCTTGGCCCTTAATTAAACCCAATTAAACTTAATTACACTGATTTTTTCCCTTCAATCACGATCTTACATTTAATCATAATTCTGGAGTTTTACGATGATGGTAATGGTAATAATAGTTGTGATGATATTAATTATAGTTGCAATTATAACAATATTAATGATAATAATAAAGATGATAATAATGATAATAATGATGATAACAATAATACTGATAATAATGATACTACTACTACTACTACTACTAATAATAATGATAATAATAATGTTACTACTACTACTAATAATAATGTTAATAATAATGACACTACTACTGCTACTAACACTGCTGTTATTATTAACAATAATAATGACAAATAATGATAGTAGTAATGACGGTAATCATAATGGTGACAATTCTTGTAATCGCAATGAGGGTGACAAATGAGGATGATGATGATTATGATGTTTATAATGTTGATGATATCGATGACGATGATAATAATGGCATGAGGATATTGATGATGATAATGATGATAATGTTAATGATGATAATGATGATAATGTTAATGATGATAATGATGATAATGTTAATGATTTAATGATGATAATGATGACGATAATGATGATGATAATGATGATAGTTGTAGTATGTAAAACAAAAACAA
>NW_020868883.1:307059-314559 GCF_003789085.1 Penaeus vannamei
TTATCATTATCATTGTTATAATTATTACTATGATTATTATCATCATATCATCATCATCATCACCCTTATTATCATTTTCATTTTTCTTATCATTATCATGTTATTATTATCATTATTATCATTTATCTTTCTCAACTGCACTGGTGACGTTCCTATCTCGCAATGCTAATGAATTTTTAAAAAATTCCTGGATCCGGATCAAGATACGGATAACCACTGATATAATCGCAGCTAAAGTGGGCCAAGACATACCTCTGGTAAAAAAAAAAAAAAAAAAAAAGAAAAAAAAAATCTGCCCATGACTTTTCGAATTACCATGATAACCAACTAACCAACAAACTAACCGACGCTATCAAAGCATTACCTCTTTGGTGGAGGTAACAATGATAGATAATAATAATAAATATAATGGTGTTAATAATAAAGATAATAATGATAATAATAAAAATAATTGTTTTCTTTATTACCATCAATGGAAAAACTATAACGGTGATAGGAATTATAGAGTTTACAATGATTATTACAACTAGGACGACAGTGAAAATCCTTATATCATGATACTGTAACAAAATTAAAACAATTGGAAGCATTACGATAAGGTCATTATTGTTTATATCAATACCATACCTACTGTTACTAAAGATGGTAATTACTTTACCACAAATAAAAATCCCATATTTAATCATTTGAAACATTTCAACCGAAATTAAACACACCACACACAAAAACACCATTTCTAACATTTTAAAACATTTTAATCGAGAAAATAAAGTATAAATTACATTTAAACCACCATCTTCAACCTTAAAACATCTCAACCGAGAAATTAAAACACACACTACATCTAAAAAAAAACACCATTCTTAACCTTTTAAACCATTTTGGCCGAGAAAATATTCCACGAACAACCTTCGAAAAGTTAAAGAGAAAAATTACCCTCGACAGATGAAGAAAAAGGAATCACCATCATCATCGTTTTCTTCGAATTAAAAGGAAGACGAAGAAAAGATCTCATATGGGAGGAAATAGCGGAAAGGTGACCAAGGAACTGAATTTAGATCGGGCAGGAAGGGTTCAGTTTGTCAACGTGCCTGTTTGTCTGCCTGTGTGTATCCGCATGTCTGTTTTTATCGGTGTGTATCTGTTTAATCTGTGAGGGTATCGTGTTCTCTTTTCGTCCATTTGTTTATTTATGTATTTGTTTATTATTGTTTATCTATTTTATCTATTTGACTATCTATATATCTATTTTTTTTTATCTATTTTTTTTTTATCTATCTAATCTATTTATCTATTTTTCTATTATCTATTTATCTATTTTTTTTTTCTATCTATCTATTCTATTTTTCTTTTTTTTTTATCTACTATCTATTTACCTATGTTTATCTGTCTATTTGTAAAAATATGCACGAGCCTGTATTTGAATATGTGGATATGTATCTCTATTTCTTCCTTCTTTCTCTCTCTCTCTCTCTCTCTCTCTCTCCTCTTCTCCCCCTCTCCTCTTCCTCTCTCTCTCCTCTCCTTTCCCCCTCTCTCCCTCTCTCCTCCCTCCCCTCCTCTTCCTCTCTCTCTCCTCTCTCTTCCCCTCCCTCCCTCTCTCTCTCTCTCCTCTCTGCGTATATGTATGCATGCATGAACGTGTGAATAAATGAAAGAATTAAAAATGAATGATTGTATGTATATTTTTATGTATGTATACACACACACACACACACACACACACACACACACACACACAACACACACACATATATGTATATATATGTATATGCGTATATTATGTGTGTATGTGTGTGTGTGTGTGTGTGTGTGTGTGTGTGTGTGTTGTGTGTGTGTGTGTGTGTGTGTTTGTGTGTGTGTGGTGTTGCGTGTGTGTGTGCGTGTGTGATAATACTAATGATGATGATAATAATCGTAATAATAATGATAATATTATTTATTATTGCTATTGTTATCTTTTTTGTTGTTATTATGATTATCATCATTATCGCTGTCTATATTCATTTTATAACTGATTCTATTATCGGTGTAATTTATTTCCATGATAGACCTGATTTCATCATTTCTTATATGTATGTATGTATACGAATAACTATTCCACAAAGTCCTCGTATGCAACAAAGCAGGAATAATAAAATAGAATAAACACAAAAAGGAAAAAGAGGAAAGAGAGACAAAAGCAATAGAGGAAGAGTAAAAAAAAGGTTAAAGACCTTGTAAAAGTTGAGTAACCCGGATGGAAAGACAGTGAGGCTCATACGCTAGCTGTATCTCAGTGAAGGCAGCGGCTCGTCCTTCGCCTTAACAAGAAACGAGTCTTTACCAATGATCCAAGCAATGGCGGATAACGAGATTGTTGGACAAAACTAATTAAAAGTTCACCAATTTGGGGAAAGAAAAAAGTATTATGGCAGGGAAGAAGGACGATAAAAAATTGAAAAAAATGTGGAGGAATAGAATGTGCAATATTTCCTTGACGGGGCGAGTGAGAGATTGCGATAGATCAAGGGAATTGAGGGGGAGCGAGGGCCGAAAATATGAATGGAAAAAATGACAAATTCTTACTCACACACACACACACATTACACACACACACACACACACAACACACACACAACACACACACACACACACACACACACACACACACACACATATGAATATAGATAGATAGATAGATAGACAGATGGACAGACGAACACGCAAAGAAACAAATGTATCGACGGGACACCCATAAAGTCACATACGTCAACCACAGTAAGATCCTTTCCATCGATCTCTATCCGAAGGGTCACCCGAGAGCCCCGACAGCGACCTCCCTTCCCGAAGCCGCTGTCGGAGCGTCGCCCTGAAGACGAAACCGAAGGAGCCGAGGAAGAAGGAGACGGCGTGGATTTACTTCCGTTTTATTGGTTCTTTAAATTGTTTGTATTTTTTAAAGAACAGGATTGTGAGTCGTGTGGTAGAGTTGCAGAGGTTTAAGAAGAAGAATTGTCGTTTTAGAGACAATAATAATTACGCAGAGACACGCCCATTTACTCCCACAGACAGAAGAAAGGTTACGTTTCATCTGTGAGCATCGAGATGATTCGGTGAGGCTTGTAATGGAGATTCGCATTAATGCAGGTTCTCGTTAAGGGCTAAATTAGGATGCTGCATTTTACGGTCGTATTCATGAATGACGCATTAATGCTGTTATTACCATGGCATGAAATGCGTTTGCAGGAATTGCAGCTTTTATGTTCTCCGATTTTCTTTTGTTTCTGTGATATCAAAAAATCGAATTAGAAAAATAGAACAGAAAGGTGATAATCATTATGTATATATACATCGGAAGAAATAATATACCAAAACACACACACGAAAATGTTGAAAAAAGAAGAAGGAAAAAGGAAAAGAAAGAGAAAATAGATAAAATCAGAATCAACTGCAAAACAGAATTGCAAACATCCGACGACGGCCGCGCTGGCGCTTCGTCGCCGTTCGCATAAGACCGACTGCACGGAGACTCGCTGTTCGTTCGCGCATCCACTCCGGGAATCCGCGGCATGCAGTCGGTCGTGTTCGCAGGTGACCGCAGCCTGTCCAGAAGTGACGTCACAAAAACCAGTTCTATATATATACCTTTTTTATTTAGTTTATAAAATTCAATACAGAGACAAGTAAGAAGCTCGTGTGTGTGGTTTGCACATGATCGCCTTTTGGGCTTAACTTTTATTTTTCTGTTTGTCGAGCGTTAACGTCGAGTTCTCGCATTCTAAGGGTCGAAGGCGTATATAAATTGAGCGACTGAATATGTCGAATCACTACGAGTTTACTGAATAAACAGTCTACGAGAGGTTTTGCAACTTGCGAACATGTCAGATTTAAAACTCATGAGCTGTACATTCAATGGGAGAGTGATTTGCATCTTTCTCTGCAATTGTTGGTATGGAAAACATCGTGCATTCGTGCGTGCGTGTGTATGTGTGTGTGTGTGCGTGTGTGTGAGTATGTATGTATGTATGTGTTGTGTGTGTGTGTGTGTGTGTGTGTGGTGTGTGTGTGTGTGTGTGTGTGTGTGTGTGTGTGTGTGTGTGTGTGTGTGTGTGTGTGTGTGTGTGTGTGTGTGTGTGTGTGTGTGTGTGTGTAGTTTGTATACGACAAATGATGATGACAACAATAACAGCAACAACAGATATTATTATAATGATCGCAATAATGATAAAAAATGCTAATGCTAATGATAATGATAATCATGATAATAAATGATAATTATGATAACGATAATTATAATATTACTACTACTACTAACAGTAATAAGAGTATATAAACTTAATATGCATCGATGATAATGATAAAAATAATCACAGTAATGATCAGCATGATGTGATATTAATATTGGTGTAGATAAGGATTATAATGATAATAGTAATATAAATGCTAAGAATGATGATAATGATAATCATGATAATAACGATAGCAATGATAACAATAACAACAATAATAATGATTAAGAAAAAAAATCTGTGCAGAAGAAAAAAGATTGGTCGGCCGAGAGAAAATGCTGCCCAAGGTTTATATGAAAGAGAGAGAGAGATAGAGAGAGAGAGAGAGAGAGAGAGAGAGAGAGAGAGAGAGAGAGAGAGAGAGAGAGAGAGAGAGAGAGAGAGAGAGAGAGAGAGAGAGAGAGAGAGAGAGAGAGAGAAGAGAGATGAGATTGAGAGAGAGAGAGAGAGAGAGAGAGAGAGAGAGGAGAGAGGAGAGAGGAGAGAGAGGAGAGAGAGAGAGAGAGAGAGAGATGAGTTGTAGGAAAAGACAATATTTTGCCTCGCACATATTACCCACGAGAACCCAGAGTGTAAACAAAGCAGGGCGCTGGACGTAAGAAGATTGGGGGCAAAACTGTGCTATGCTTGGGCTGAGAATGGGCGGTGAGCAGGAGGAGGAGGAGAAGGGGGGAGGGGGAGGGCGAGTGAGGAAGTAAGAAAGAAGAGGTTGACGGACGGAGAAAGAGAGAGAGAGAGAGAGAGAGAGAGAGAGAGAGAGAGAGAGAGAGAGAGAGGAGAGAGAGAGAGAGAGAGAGAGAGAGAGGAGAGAGAGAGAGAGAGGAGAAGAGAGAGAGAGAGAGAGGAGAGAGAGAGAGGAGAGGAGAGAGAGAGAGAGAGAGAGAGAGAAGAGAGAGAGAGAGAGAGGAGAGAGAGAGAGAGAGAGAGGAGGAGAGAGAGAGAGAGAGAGAGAGAGAGAGAGAGAGAGAGAGAGAGAGAGAGAGGAGAGAGAGAGAGAGAGAGAGAGAGAGAGAGAGAGAGAGAGAAGAGAGAAGAGAGAGAGAGAGAGAGAGAGAGAGAGAGAGAGACAGACAGACAGACAGAGAGAGCTAGACAGACAGACAGACAGAGAATAAGACAGACAGAGCAAGACAGATATAGAAGGGAAACAGAAACAGAACAAAAAAAAGAATGTAAAGGGGTGCATGAGCGTCAAAACGGAATGAACACGCAGGACACAGATAATAAAAGCAATATAAATAAAACAAATTTCGAAGCCAAGACCTCCCTCCTCTCGAGAACAGAAATTAAGGAACACAAAAGCCAACACTATGTATCGGAAACATATTTTAGACGGGTACAGATTTAGGGTCAAAAATACAAAAGAGAAGGGAGAATAAATACGGGAGAGACAGGGAGGGGGAGGGATGAGGGTGGGGGGAGGAGGATTGAGGGTGGAGAGAGAGGGAGGAGGGTGAGGGGGGTGAGAAGGAGGGAAAGGGGTGAGGGAGGGGAGAGAAGGAGAAAGGGGAGAGAAGGAGGGAGGATGGAAAAGGAAGACAGGGGGATGAGGGAGGGGGTAAGAAGGAGGGAGAAAAGGAAGAAAGGAATGAAGGAGAAAGAAGGAAGGAAGGGAAATGATGGTAAGAAGGAGGAGATGGAGGGAGATGGGGAGAGAAGGAAGAAAGGAAGAAGGAGATAGAGGGATGAAGAAGTGGGAGATAGAAAGAGGAGAAAATGAAGAAATAGGTGAAGAAGGAGGGAGAGGGGTGGGGGAGGGGAAGAGCAAGCAAAACCCATCGGAAATAAACAAGACCACGCATGGATGGTGCTTCCCCGTGCATGGAATGGAGGGAAAATGGACTCAAAGTTGAGGTGAGAACGGTAAAAGGAAATATAAAAAAGAGAGAATTTGCAAAACATAAGAGGGAGACAGAAACAGAGAAAGATTTACGAAGGAAAACAAGCGGCAAAGAACAAGACGAGACAAGAGGGGATGAGGGGAGGCGTGAAGAGGAGCAAGATGAGGCAAGGGAAGAAGAGAAGAGGAGAAAGGGAGGGAAGAAAGAAGTGAGGAGGAGTAAGATGACGCAAGAGAAAAGAAGAAGAAGAGAAGAGAAGCTTCAGAAGAGGAGAGGAGGAGGAAGAGAGGCAAGAGAAGAGGAGAGGAGGAGAAAGAGAGGGAAGGGAGAAGTGAGGAGGAGAAAGATGGCGAGAAAGGAGGAGAGGAGGAGCAAAAGAAACAAATGAAGAAGAAAGGAGAATCAAATAAGGTAAGAAAAATACTAAAATTGTTCGGATGAGCAAGAAGCAAAAAAAAAAAACAACAACAACAACAACAAAAAAAGACGCACACGGAGAAGCAAAGCGAAGCAAGAACAGATGAAGCGAGGAGAAGCAAGACGAGGCGAGAGGAGGCGAGGCGCGAGGGCAGGAGACAGACAGACAGACAGCAGAGGAAGTGTTGCATCAGGAACACTTTGGCCAGGAAGTCTCAATGCCTGCCGAGGGCGCTGCCGCCGGAGACCTCACGGGCGGGAGACGCGCCGGACCTGCGGGCGGACCGGCGGGGAGGAGGGAGGGAGGGAAAGGGGGGGGGAGGAGGGAGGGGAGGGAAGGGGGAGGAGGAGGGAGGGTAGGGAAGGGGGGAGGAGGAGGAGGAGGAAAGGGAGGGGAGGGAAAGGGGGGAGGAGGAGGGGAGGGAGGGGGAGGAGGAGGGAAGGGAGGGGAGGGAAAGGGGGGAGAGGAGGGAGGGAAGGGAGGGAGGGGGGAGGAGAGGGAAAGGGGGGGAAGAGGGAGGGGGAGGAGGAGGGGAAGGAGGGGAGGAGGAGGGAGAAGGGGGGGGGGGGGGGAAGGGAGGGGGAGGGAAAGGGGGGGAGAAAGAGGGAGAGGAGAGAGGGAGAGGAGGGAAAGGGGGGAGAGTGAGGGAAGGGAGGGAAAGGGGGAGGAGGGAGGGGAGATTGCAGGGCAGTTCTCGCTCCCTTCGCTGTTTCTTTTGCTCTCTCTTTGTATAAACACACACACAAACACATAACCATATATATATAATATATATATATATATATATATATATATATATATATATATATATATATATATATAATATATATAAGAGCACACATACACTTCGACGAACACTCAGATACGAAAAGTGAAATCAAAAGAAGAAGACTATTAATCATCGTTCTCCCCGGGACCCCACACCTGCCGAGCTCCCTGGCGCGGCCCTCGAGGGGAATCTGGGCTCCTG
>NW_020868883.1:322059-334559 GCF_003789085.1 Penaeus vannamei
GAGAGAGAGAGAGAGAGAGAGAGAGAGAGAGAGAGAGAGAGAGAGAGAGAGAGAGAGAGAAGAGAGAGAGAGAGAGAGAGAGAGAGAGAGAGAGAGAGAGAGAGAGAGAGAGAGAGAGAGAGAGAGAGAGAGAGAGAGAGAGAGAGAGAGAGAGAGAGAGAGAGAGAGAGAGAGAGAGAGAGAGAGAGAGAGAGAGAAGAGAGAGAGAGAGAGAGAGAGAGAGAGAGAGAGAGAGAGAGAGAGAGAGAGAGAGAGAGAGAGAGAGAGAGAGAGAGTGAGTAATGCCCCTTTAGGGAATGAAATGAAAAGTAGCACATCTGATAAGAGAGATAAGAAGAGGGGTCTTTTTTCCAATTTCCTTTTCACGGCCAGAAGCCATTTTTTATTTCTGTTTCTTAATTCATAAAAGAATATTGATTTATTCATTTATTTATCTACTTTTATCTACTCTTTTTTCTTAATCTTTACAGTCTGATTGTCTTTTTTGATATGTAGATTCGGGTTTAGTGTTGGTGTCGAAAATATCCTTAAGTAGAAACAGACGGAGAAAAGTAACTGACAGAGGGATGATGAATGACAAAGAAGAACGAGAGAAAGAGAGAGGGAGAGGAAGAGGAAGAGGCAGAGAGAGAGAAAGAGAGAGAGAAAGAGAGAGAGAGAGAGAGGGAGAGGGAGAGGGAGAGGGAGAGGAGAGGGAGAGGGAGGGAGGAGGGAGAGGGAGAGAGGAGAGGGAGAGGGAGAGGGAAGAGGAGAGGAAGAGGAAGAGGGAGAAAGAAGAGAAGAGAGAGAGAGAGAGAGAGAGAGAGAGAGAGAGAGAGAGAGAGAGAGAGAGAGAGAGAGAGAGAAAGTGGAGTAGGATGAATAATGACGATGACGATGACCGAAAATAACTGAGATAAAACGAAGGTTGTAAAATAAAAAATAAAACTCGACTAGCAACAAGTTAGAGAAAGGAAAAAAAAGAAAAGAAAAAAGGGGGAAACGATAAAAAAGGAAATGTCAAAATGTTACGAATAGCCCTCGGACATGCTTGGCTACCCCCCACCCTCCTCTCCCCGAAAAACAACAACAAAAAACAAGAAGAAAAATGACTCGATAGCCAAGAAAAAATCCTATTCGCCCAACCCTTGCTAATCGTCCCTTTTCATCCATCTGCATAAACAGTATGCAACACACCATTATGCTGTAAGGCAGGCATTTACATATACATTATATTCTTTTTACGTTGACTTCCCTGCTAAATCACGAGAAAACTTTGTGAATCTATTATGGGAATCTGGAATGTGTATCCACGGTAGTTTGTATGCGCTATATCAGATTTGCTTCATTTACATCGGTAATGCTTTTTATTATACTCGTAAAATGAGGTTTGACATATAATAAAATCTTGAAACATTTTTTATAAACATTATATCACCGCTGATTCAGTAACACCAGTGATCTTGTCTAGGAAAATGTTTAATTAATACAGTGTCATTTTGCTTGACTGAAGCTTCGAAACAGCTCGCGGATATTCGAAGCAATATTCGGAACACGCTTCGAAAAGCTTCTGGAAAGCTACTGTGCTCTTCGGCAATAGAAGCCCGTTGTGTATTGATGCTTTCCATAGTATTTGCATATTTTTTTCGAGACCATATTTTTGTGAAATACTCTTTTTTATGGTCTGTGCGTTTTCGAAGCGTGGATTGCCGGTTATATAGAGAGTTGGGCCTTTTGCGATTTTGTCTACACTGTGGAAACGAAGACATATGGTATACTTATATGCAAGAATGGCGTTCAAATTAAATTAAGTACACTTTATGCACGTGTTTTGTCTCTAAACCACTGTACCATGTCACCTAAATCAACTAAATTAACAAATCCCATGAAGAGAGAGATGCAACATAATAGTGACAACTATAATAAGAGGCTGAAGTATAGATTCACGAGGAGTACTTGTGTAATTCCATGAGTTTATTCCGTTCTGCGCTTCCAGTAGTCGTAATACTGCAGCCGGTAGAAAGAGAGACAGAGAGAAAGAAAGAGAACGAGAAAAAAGAAAGAAAGAATGAGAGAGAGAGAGAGAGAGAGAGAGAGAGAGAGAGAGAGAGAGAGAGAGAGAGAGAGAGAGAGGAGAGAGAGAGAGAGAGAGAGAGAGAGAGAGAGAGAGAGAGAGAGAGAGAGAGAGAGAGAGAGAGAGAGAGAGAGAGAGAGTGAGAGAAAGGGAGAATGAAAGAGAACGAGAATTGAGAATGAAAGAGAGAGAGAGGGAGAGGGAGAGGGAGAGAGAGAGAGAGAGAGAGAGAGAGAGAGAGAGAGAGAGAGAGAGAGAGAGAGAGAGAGAGAGAGAGAGAGAGAGAGAGAGAGAGAGAGAGAGAGAGAGAGAGAGAGAGATAGAGATAGATAGATAGATAGAGATAGTAGATAGATAGATAGATAGATAGATAGATAGATTGATTGATTGATTGATTGATAGATAGATAGATAGATAGATAGATAGATAGATAGAGAGAGAGAGAGAGAGAGAGAGAGAGGAGAAGAGAGAAGAGAAGAGAGAGAGAGAGAACGTGAAAGAGACTGAATGGGAGAGAGATAGAGAGTGTGTGTGGGATAGATAAGTAGATAGAGAGAGAGAGAAAGAGATAGATAGATAGATAGACAGATAGACAGAGAGAGAGAGAGGACTTCTACAAAAGCAATCGGTTCGAAGTCGTAAAATGGGAGATCAACTCTTCAGAAACTTTTTTGGATGCTGCCAAAGGGTCCGGGAATGCGGGAAGAGTTCGAAGAAAATGGAGTCTACCAATATTTACCAAATGTCCACATTTTCGTTTTCTTTCTTTTATTTTTTGTTTATTTCCTTTTTCTTATTTTTTTATTTGTGTGCGTGTGTGTGTGAGATTCAAAACGA
The DNA here is from genome assembly GCF_003789085.1 of Penaeus vannamei. NCBI lineage: Eukaryota > Metazoa > Arthropoda > Malacostraca > Decapoda > Penaeidae > Penaeus > Penaeus vannamei. The sequence goes on from NW_020868883.1 coordinate 324,950, forward strand.
AAGATAAAGTCGACGAGAAGAAATGAAGAAAAAAAATGAATAGTTTGAAAAAAAAGAAAAAAAAGAAAAGAAAAATAAAAATAAAAGAAAACTGAAGGAAATTGAATTAAAATAAGCAAAGATCAGTTGATATTAAGGCCTGTGGCGGAAACCATCCAATTTTAAGGACTCGAGGAAATCGCCACCGAAAGGAATTAACTTTATCACAAGCGGCGATTTTTTTTTTTTTTTTTTTTACTTTGACGCAGTTTTTTAATCGTCGGCGTAGATGAATTTCGAATAGGAGTTTTTATTTATTTATTTTTGTGTGTTAGCTATCGTTTTTTTTTTTTTTTTTTTTTTTTTTTTTTACTTCATTACAAGCGGCGAAGTTCGGACTGCAAGAGAATTTCGAAAAGAGTATTAACTGCTTTTTATTCTTATTTATTATCATTACTTCTTTTTAGTTTCAAATTTACTAGAAAATTAACAGATAAAACGAAATGTAAAGATGCGTAGCGTTAGGACTAGGAAGATGATAACAGTAAGGAATTGTCAATAACGCCAAAGAGAATGTGAATAATAGAATCCATGATAGAAATAATTATGATAATGTTGCAGATAATGTTGAGATATTACTCGCAATGCAGCTGATGAGAATAACAGACATCTTCATTATCATCACACTATTCTCAACAATACCATTGATGATAAAAAAACTCTACTGCCATATACATCTATTTTTTCCATTAAACTCCCGATGATAAAAAAACAACAACATACTGCCAAATATATCTATTTTTTTCCCATTAACACACTCTACCATTTATGATACAGAAACCCTGCTGTCATATATATATATATATTTTTCTCATTAACCCTCTACCATTGATGATAAAAGAACCCGTCATATATTTCTATTTTTCCCCATTAAACTCCCACCCATTGATGATAAAAAACCCTACAGTCATATATATCTATTTCTTCCCATTAACCTCTCAACCATTGATGATAAAAAACTATATCATATATATATTTTTTCCCATTAATAATTTATTCTCTATCCCAACCATTGATGATAAAAAAAACCCTCTCATAAATACCTATTTCCCCCCCATTATCCTCCCCCCTCTAAGCAATACCCCCCCCCCTCTCCTCATCACTAAACCCAAAACTCACATGTTACATTAAACTGACTTTACTCATCGAACCGCATTCTTGAAGACTTCTTGACGACCGCCAGGAGAGTCCATTCCACATAGCTTGGTCGTCGCCGGGCTTGGGGGCGAGTCTCAGGGCACGGGAGAATAGAGGGTGATTAAGATGATGATTGATGAGAAGAGAAGAAGAGATGGTTATGATGATGAGATGATGAAGAGGATGATTATGATGATGAAGATGATGATGAATGATAATGAGAAGAAAAAGAGAAGAAGATAAAGAAGAAGAAAAAGAAGAATAGAGGGTGATTAAGATGATGAAGAAGAAGAAGATGAAGATGAAGATGAAGATGAAGATGAAGAAGAGGATGATTATGATGATGATGAAGGAGAAGATGAAAAGATGGAGAAGAAAAAGAAGAAGATGAAGAAGAAAAAAAGATGAAGAAGAAAAAAAGATGAAGAAAAATGAAGAAGAATGAGAAAAAGATAAGAAAATGAAGAAGAAGAAAAGGTGAAGAATAAGAATAATATGAAAAAGAAAATGATGAAGAAGAAGAGAAAGAGAAAGATGAAGATGATGATGATGATGATGATGAAGAAGAAGAAGAGGATGGTTATGATGATGATGATGAAGGAGAAGAGGGAAAATATGGAGAAGAAGAAAAAGATGAAGAAGAGGAAGAAGAAGAGAGAAAAATAGGATGAAGAAGAATGAGGAAAAATAAGATAATGATGAAGAAGAAGAAAAGGTGAAGAAGAATAAAAATATGAACAAGAAAAGAGTAAGATAAAGATTAAGATGATGATAAAGATCATGATGGAGAGGAAGAGCTAGAAGAAGATGATGAAGAAAAAGAGGAAGAAATATTGAGGATGGTGACGAAGACGAGGAAACAGAGTGGAAAGAAGAAAATTATGAAAAATGAGGAAAGGGAAAAAAGAAGGAAGAAGAGGAAGCAGAAAGCAAAACAAACAAAATGAGAATGAAGAGAAACGGGAAAGATGAAGACTGAGAGAAGTGATAGACATATATATATAGGTAGATAGATAGATAGAGCGAGAGAAATTTGAAGAGATAGATAGATAGATAGATAGAGATAGATAGATAGATAGATAGATAGACAGAAGAGAGAGAGAAAACGAAGGAAAGGAGAGAGAGGAGAGAGAGAGAGAGAGAGAGAGAGAGAGAGAGAGAGAGAGAGAGAGAGAAAGAGAGAGAGAGAGAGAGAGAGAGAGAGAGAGAGAAAGAGAAAAGAGAGAGAGAGAGAGAGAGAGAGAGAGAGAGAGAGAGAGAGAGAGAGAAGAGAGAGAGGAGAGAGAGAGAGAGAGAGAGAGAGAGAGAGAGAGAGAGAGAGAGATTAGAAGAGTGAAAGAGAGAACGAAGGAGAGAGAAAGAGAACGCGAAAACGAAACGAAAGACACGAATCAAACAAACAACCCCCCCTCCCCCTTCCCCCCCTTCCCCCCTCCCCTCCTCCGCCACTGCACCCGGCCCGGCAGACCCGTAGGCCGCGAGAGCGACCGCCCGCGAGAGAGCGTGGGACCGCGTGAGGCTGCCTCGGAGGTCGCCAGTGGAATGACCAGCGACCAGAGTACCGTTGCAGCCACATGCTAACAGGCGAGAGTCGTGGCCGTTCGCGGATGCCCGGATTGAAGTCGCGTCTTGCCCCGGATACACGCTTACAAAAACGGGAGGGCGCTGAGGTGTCGCGACAATTCGGAAAGCGTTTGTTTTGAGTTTATTTTCTTTCTTTTTTGGTGTTTTATTTTGGCTTTTTGTTTTTGCTTTTTTCGGTGTTAGTTTTGGGAAGAAGGATTAGGGTGAAGGTGAGGGTTAAGGTGAAAGTGGATGGATAAAGGAGGTAAAAAATGGAAGAAGGAGAGCGAAGAATAGGAAAAAAAGGAAGAGGGGAAGGAGACGAAAGAGAAGGGTGGATAAGAGAGAGAGGAGAGGGAACGATACTATATATATATATATATATATATATATATATATATATATATATATATATATATATATATATATATTATATATATATATATAATATATATATATATATATATATATATTATATATATATAATATATATATATATATATATATATATATATATATACATGCGTATATGTGTTGTATGCGCGCACACACACACACACACACACACACACACACACACACACACACACACACACACACACACACACACACACACACACACACACACACACACACACACACACACACACACACACACACACACATACATATATATATATATATATATATATATATATATATATATATATATATATATATATATATGATTCAAAAACACACGCACGCATATGTGTACACACACACACATACACACAGTGTGTATGGTGTGTATCTATATCTTAATCTAATCTATGTCTATATATATGTATATATACATATATGTATATATATAATATGAATATGCATGTACATATGCACATACATACATATCTATTCATCTATGTGTGTGAAGACAGACCAAATAAATATTCATAGACAGATTGATAAATGAATGGAGATAGAAATAGATAGACAGATAGATATTATGACAAATAGCTGGAAAGAGAAAGGGATGCGGCGAGGTGGCGAGTAAGCATAGACGCTGTCTGTGATTCAGAAAAACAGAGAAAATGCATTGACTGATATTTAGAGAAGCAAAAAGGGAGGAAATGCGGTGACTGAACACAAAAATAAAATAATTACACAGAGCAAGACAGACAGTATGGTAAAGATCACTTATAAACGGAAATTCTAGAAACATATAAAAGAATGTCGACAAAGACATGCAGAGGTAGAAAGATGATAAAGTAGATAGATTTTAGGCACAGATAAGAGAGAGAGAGCGAGAGAGAGAGAGAGAGAGAGAGAGAGAGAGAGAGAGAGAGAGAGAGAGAGAGAGAGAGAGAGAGAGAGAGAGAGAGAGAGAGAGAGAGAGAGAGAGAGTAAAATAGACAGGTATGTCGATTGATAAACAGAAAGATAGCCAGACAGGTAAGCAGATAAAGAGAAAGCAAAGGGGAGAGAAAGCGAAAGCAAAAGGAAGGATGGGAAAAGAAGAGACATAGAGAAGCGAAAATAAATACCCTTCAAAAGAAGAAGAAGAAGAAGAAAAAAGAAAAAAAGAAAAAGAAAAAAAAAATAGCCAGTCCAAACACAACTCTCCCGGTGGCCAAAATTAAGAGTCTTTCTGCCCGAAATAGCGCCGCCCCTAGACGTGCCCAGCAGGTACTCGCGGCCGGGCTAGACACCTGCACGGAGAGCCACGCCGCCCAGGCACTCCCCGGCAGCCAGTGGTCACTGTGCCAACCTCTGAGACTCCAGGTATGCTGAGAGCGTGAATACCAGAGAGCCGCGGGGAGGGTTGCTTGGCCGGGGGGACTTTGCTTTGGTATCGGGCGCTCTTGGTAGTGTGTCTTGGTAGTGTCTTGTCCTGGTAGGTCTTGGTAGTATCTTGATGGTCTCTTGGTAGTGTCTTGGTAGTCTCTCTTGTCTTGGTTGCTCTTGGTAGTCATTTGGTAGCCGCTTATCATCTTTATTTGTTTTTGATTGTTCTCCTCTCCGAAACTCTTTGAATCTCTTGTCCTGGTAACACTTGGTTAATTTTGGGTAACTACTTCTCGGCAGCTCCACGTAGCCCTATCCTCGGGAGCTTTCGATAGTCCTAAGTAGCCCTTTGCATTCCCTAGTAGCCGCTGATAGCCCCCGGGAGAGCACGCCCGTGGTAGTTAGGGTGAAGAATGATGCAGTTCCGTAGGATGAGGAAGCTGTTAAGAGTGGCAGGCAGTTTAAGGGTGAGGCTGTAGGTGACGTGGGAAGAATGACGTGCAAGTGTTCACACGAGGCGCTGGCTTGTTTACGTAGGGGCTTGTTTGTTTGTTTTTACTTGCTTCACGAATCTCTTGGGGGATTCGTGGTGACGATTTTTAGGTTTTCGTTGTGTGAAAAAAAAATCTTGGTGTGCAAATAGAGAGCAAGGAAGATAACAATAACAGCGCTACATGTAGTGATATTGTATTAGCAGTTGTAGTAAAGATAGTAGTAATAATCGTAGTAGATGTAGTAGTAGTGGTAATAGTAGCAGTAAAGATATTATTAATGGTAGTTGAAATAGTAGTAGTAATAATAGCATTATTAGTGACAAGAGCAGTAGCGGTAGTCATAATATTGTAACGGTAGTAATGTATTAATGATAAACGTTAACATAATGATAATAATTACATAATGGTAATACTAATGATTACAACAGGGTGATAACAAAACAACAACAATAATGACAATAATCATAAATAATAACTGATAATGACGATGGTGATACTACTACAACTACTACTTACAATAACAATAGTGATAATTATGCTTATGATAACAGTAATGATAGTAACGAGAATAATCATGATAACTATAATGATAATGATAATGTTAATAATAATAATAGTAATATTGATAATGTTAATGATAATGTTAATGATAATGATGATGCTTTTAATAATAATAATAATAATCATAATAATAATGATAATACTAATAGTGATAATAATAATAATAATAATATAATATAATAATAATAATAATAATAATCATAATAATAATGATAATACTAATAGTGATAATGAGAACAGTAATGATGAAAATAAGGATAATAAAAGTATTAATTAATAGTATTAATGATAACAATAATGATTATGCCAATGATAAGGATGATGATGATAATAGTATTAATAATTATGAGTGTTGATGCTAATGATAATGATGATCATAATAACAACATATTCAAAATCAATACAGCTAAAGTAAATGAAGCAATTATCGTTTCAATTATCATCTGGGCGTTAGATTCTGTGGAGAAAAAGTGATATAAAAGTACTCAGTTTTTTGTTTTCCATTCGACGGTAATCCAAAATGTAATTGGATTTCATATTGTGCGGATCCGGGAGCAAGAGTAATCGAATTATATATAAAAAAAGTACACTGTGTAATCATGTTGCTAGGAAACAAAAAATATTAATTGAGTTTTCGTAGCAGTAGCCCGTAAATAAGGTTGTTTTTTTTACGTCTAAAAACTTGTAGTACCTTACGCGTCATGCGAGGAAAAAACAGCAACAGAAAAATAAAATAAAATAAAGAAAGAAAAACGGAAAAAGAAAAATAGAATGAAATAAAGAAAAACAGAAAAAGAAAAAAAGAAAAAAGAAATAGAAAAAATAAAGAGAAAACGAAAAGAAAAAAGAAAGAAAAAAGGAAAAGAGAAGAAAAAGAGAAAAAAAAGAAAAAAGAAAAAAAGAAATATAATCAGTTAGGTGTAATTTACGTAAACACAGACATAAACAATTCTTAATCATTCGGGAACTAGCTTGTGGAAAAGCTCAAAATAACAATGATGATAATAATGATGATCCTTATTATCATTACGATCTTTACTAATTCTATATTACAATCATTATCTTTAGTGTCATTATCATTATTATCATTATTGTTGTTGCCGTAGTTCTGTCATTATTATCATCATCGTATTTTTATAAGTTTTGTCATCAGGATCATAACATTACCTTCATCATCATCATCGTATTTTTATAAGTTTTGTCATCAGGATCATGATATGGGTGAGGCGGACTCTGTAAATAATAAGAATGACAATAAGAATGGTGATAGTAATAAAACAATTGTAAGAAAATGAAAATGAAAACGGAAATCATGACTGTTAAATACAATAAAGTAAAATCTCTTGGGATAAAAGATTCCTTTCATCCGATCCCTACCTCCCGAACAGCCTCTGGCGGTGAAATGTTGCGTCGATTCCCGCCCGAGAAACGAAGTGACGCGGCAAAGCAAAAGATGGCGCTGTTGTCCAAAGGAATGGCCGAAGGTGTAAACAGAAATACCACATTTTCTTCGGTTGTAAAAGAAGGAGATTATTTCAGTTTACTTGTTTATAGATCTGCAGTGCGTTACCTGGGTTTTATTTCCCTCATTCGCTTGAAAACGGACTATTGAATTAACATTTGATTTTACTATATAACGGGTTTTAAAATATGGATTTGAATATATAAAACATGAATTACTGCTTTTCTCTCTTTCTCTGAAAACGCGCTATTGAATTAACATTTCATTTTGCTGTATAATGGGTTGTAAAATATGGGTTTGAATATATTTAGAGAATTTTACTCTCTCTCTCTCCCTCTCTCATGATCTTGCAACTATCTTCAATGATTGAAATTACAATACCTAAAATACCTTCGCACACGATTTTCACTCTCATTTTTACTACGAATAGAGCGGATCACTTCACATCCGCCAAAGACCTGTTAAACAAATCACACGTATTTACAGGAAGCTAACCTCTCTTAAACTGCCGAAGTAAACAAGCAAACCGGCTGAATAAACCGCCTCTCTCTTCCTCTTCTTCTTTGTGCGAACGACCCGTGTCCTTCCCCGTTTAAAGAGAGCGTTTTGAGAGCGTCCGAGAGCTTCATCGTCCTCAAACTGCCTTTCGGGTGGACGATGCCACTGGTACCACTTGTTTGGCTGCCTTAAATGGCTCCTTTAATGCCTCTGCGACCACTACTGTTTCTGCTACTACTGCCCTCTTCGCTGCGTCGTCCATTCTCGTTTTCTTCGCCGATTAACGACTCTGCTCTTAGTTTTGTTTGTTACTATTTTTTTTTTCATTTTCGTTTTGTATTTATTTATTATTGTTGTTTTATTATTATCATTATTATTATTGTTATTATTATTCGTTTTGGTGGTGGGGGGGTTAAAGCGACAGCGTATTAATCTCCACCGTTTGTTTTTAGTGATGTTACTTCTACTGTGTGTACCGTCAAATACAGCTTGACTATGGCCATTACTACCAGTACAGTTATAGGGCTATTAATGGTATCAGTGACAGTTGTCTTTTTTATAGTGATATTGCTCACATGCCTGTTTTTACCAGATATTCTTCGATTATTACTTGTGAATGTACCCAATTATTTGCCACCAGAAATTGTAAAGCGACAACGACTCTTCTGCTTTTTAAGGGGGTCGTCTGGTCTTTATAAAGTGATTCTCAGCTTCCGTTCCTGAGACTGACCTAATTAATCGTTCACAGAGATTAATCACACTGACGATCATCAAGTTTGTTCTTATCTGTTGCAAAATCCTCTTTGTTTCTGCAAAAAAATTGATCGTGTGTGCACTTACATTATCCAGATCAAGGCTGCGTCAATTAATGTCTGCAGATCTCGTAATGAGGGCGTAATTAAGTGACTGATGAAGGTTTACGAGATTGTTAATCAGGGAGCACAGCGATCTTGAATGTTACGCCTCTTAACATGTTACCTGAGATCTGTCTCTGTTTACTGTCGCTTCTCCGCCTTTCCTTTGCGGCGCGACCACCCTTATCGCTGCTTGTTTCCTTCTTTATCAAAATTTCTTTTTATCTGTCCGTCTCTGTCTTTCTCTGTTTCTGTATGTCTCTGTCTTTGTCTGTCTCTCCTTCTGTCTGTCTCTGTCTTTCTTTCTCTGTTTCTGTCTGTCTGTCTCTGTCTTTCTTTCTCTGTTTCTGTCTCTGTCTGCTCTCCCTCCTTCCCTCCCTCCCTCTCTCTCTTTCTCTTTTTTTTTTCTCTCTCTCCCTCCCTCCCCCTCTCTCTCTCCATCCACCCTTCCCTTCTCCCCAACTTTCAGTTCTATTCCTCCTTTGAATCTAACCGACTCTCTCTGTCTCTGCCTCCCTCTCTTTCCTCCGCTTCCATCTTTATCCCTCCCTCCCCTCTCTTTCTCTCCGTCTGCCTCCCCGCCTTCCTCCCCTTCCCTCTCCCCCCTTATCCAAACGCATACCAAAGGCGGCGCTCCGACACGCTGCGAGGCGCGGGCCGAGGCAGACCGCAGCGGCTGAGAGGTCTCGGGTCTCTTTCCCTTCTTGCAGCGGGGAGGCGGCGGCGCTGCAGGAGACTCGCGTCCAAGGCTCTCTCATCTGCGAGAAGAGTGACCTTGGAGGCGTCTTCCTGAGAATCGCGAAGCCTCAGCCTCTGTGCCTGACCTCGGCTGAGACTGTCGTGTCACTGATTAGCGGCGGCCGCTGCAGGAGACGCGGGCGGAGCGTGTCGCGTCCAAGGTCTCTCTCATCTGCACGAGAAGTCGTCTTCTGGGCGCGGAGAATTGTGAAGCGAAGAGGAGGAAGGTGTCTTTTCTTGTAATTCAGATGTTCCTCTGTGTTCTATTTTTGCCTGACATATTTTATCCAAAAAAGAAGAAAGAAAAAAAAAATCCGATATCTAAGTATGTAATATCTAAATCATATATATATATATATATAATATATATATATATATATATATATATATATACATATATTTACAACACACATATATTATATATATGACTGCATTTTGGTATTCCAATATTTATTTAAAGGTCACTTGATTAGAAAATATGCAGTACTAATCAGACGTAA
>NW_020868883.1:344559-347059 GCF_003789085.1 Penaeus vannamei
ACACACACAGCACGCACACACACGCACCACACGCACACAGCACGTCCGGTGATTCGAGCGACCACTCTGATCTCCAGTTTAATTATCAGCAACGTCGTAAAAAGCTTGTGTCACTGAGGAGATATTAGTGCCACGTGTCAAAGGGTTCACGTGCTGTGCCAAACGCGAAAAATGGAGGAGGAGGAGGGGGGGGTAGTGGCACCTGTTTCTGTGACGAGGCTGGCACTTGTATTGGGAGGGGGACGGGAGGAGTAGAGGGGAGGGAAGGGGGGGGAGGAGAGAAAGGGAGGGAGGGGAGGAGGGGAGAAGGAAGGAGGGAAGGGGAGGGGAATAGAGTGAAGAGAGGAGGGAGGGGGAAGATGAGGAAGAGAGGGGAAGGAAGGGAAGGGGAAAAGAGGGAGGAGGGGAGAAGGGAAGGGAAGGGGAAGGAAGGGAGGGGAGGGAGAGGGAGAAGTTAGTGGAAGGAAGGGGAGAGGACGAGAGGAGGGAGGGGGAAGGAAGAGGAGGGGAAGAAAGGGAGGGAGGGGAATGGAGGCAAGAAAGAGAAGGTAGGAATATGAAAGAAGGGAAGTGTGGGAGAAGGGGGGGGGGTTGAAGGGAAGAGAAGGGGGGAGGTGAGCATGAAAGACTAATTATGACGAAGTTTTCCTCGGTGATGAGCAAAGGGGGGGGGGGGGTGAAAGGGGGAGGCAAGAAGGGAAGGAAGAAGAGAGAAGGAAGAGGAGAGAAAGAATAGGGAATAATGATGGAGTGTTGGGGAAAGGAGAGAGATAGGGAGGCAAACAAAGGAGGGAAGAAATGGAAAGTTGGCGATAAGAGGAGAAAGGGAAGAAGAAGAAGAAGATTAGGAAGAAGTAGCAGAATAATAATAGTATGAAGAAAAACAAGAAAAGGAAGAAGACAGTGAAGAAGAAGAAAAAAAAAAGAAAAGGAAATAAAAAAAGAAAACGATGAAGAAGAAAAGGAAGAAGACAGTGAAGAAGAAGAAAAATATAAAGAAAAAGAAATAAAAAAAAGGAAAAAGAAAAATAAGTAAAAGAAGGACACGAAGACGACAAAGAAGGAAAGAGAGGAGAAGAAGAAGGAAAATTCGAAAGCCGCGAAGGCCAAGGAACGATGACAAAGCGTATATTGGAAAGACGACGATGAAGGAGAGGGCGAAGACGGAGGGGAAGACGAAAGAGAGAAAGATGGTGGATGAAAATGGGAAGAGAAAGTGTAAGGGATAATCGAAGGAGACGGAGGAGGGAAGTGGGGAAGGAAGATAAGAGAGATGGTGACGTAGTTATAAAAATAAGAGATATAGGAAAAAACGAAAAGGAGGAAATATGTAATGAAACAAAATATAAAGAATATGTAATACGAATTGAAAGAGTTCGAGCAAATAAAAACATCTCTTCTTTATTCTATATGTTTTATATAGAATAAAAAATAGATGATTTATATGATGTATGTAAATTATAAAAGGTAATTAAGGATACATTGTATAAAATAATTCAGTAAAAAGATGACATAAGATAAATTCCATAAAATCGAAAGCGAATATGATATAAGAAAAGGAAAGAAAAAAAGAAAAGAAAGACAGAGACAAAAAAAAAAATATATATATATCAAAATAAAAAAGGCAAAAGGAAATACAAGAAAATAAAGAAAATATAAGAATTAAAAAAACGACAAAGAAAATACAAGAAAGGAAAGACGAAGAAGAAGAAGAAGAAAGGAAAGATTTCGCGTAATTGCAACGAAGAAAGTTGAAAAGCGCGATACAGGAAGGACGAACAGGAGTAGGGAAGGAAACGAAAGAAACGGGATACGAGGCGCGAGGAAGTGATTAAGGAAGCGCACGCCGTTCCCTTAAACTTCCTTTTCTTCTCATTTTTCAGGGGATTTTTTCGTTTTTTCGTGTTTTTTTTTCGTTTTTTGAAGGGTAAGGCTTTTCCAGGAGTAAAAGCTTGAATCGCGTTCTTTACGCTATTTTTTGTGCATTTTCATTTGCGAAAAGATGAAGGATTTTGGCTTCACGTTCATACATATATATATATATATATATATATATATATATATATATATATATATATATATATATATATATATATATATATATTGAAGGGGATAAAATGTTATGGATCCTATGAGGTTGCAGTATGGCACACTGACTAACAGACACACACACGTGCAAGTTTGTGTGTGCGTGTATGTGAGTGTGTTTGTTTGTTTGCGTGTATGTGTTTGTTTGCTTGTGTATGTGTATGTTTTTGTTTGTGTGTGTGTGTTTGTGTGTGTGTGTGTATGTGTGTGTGTGTTTTTCTGTGTGCTTGCGTCTGTGTGCAACCTTTAACGAAATCCTATGATTACATGAATGTTTAGATAAATATTTCTTCCATCCTGCACGGTCACCACAACCTCCTTAAAAAAAAAAAAAAAAAAAAAAAAGCCCTGGAAATCGGGAAGGACGAAGTACCCCCTCAAAAAAAAAAAAAAAAAAAAAAAAAAAAAAAAG
>NW_020868883.1:354559-364559 GCF_003789085.1 Penaeus vannamei
ATATTATATATATATATATACACACATATGAATACGAAGACCACATATTACATGGAATTAATAGAAGAACTGATGCGATTTATTGCCTTATCTATTAGCACCGACAGCGAGCACTTACGAACAGCAGCGGCGCAATATGATATCCAGTCCGCTCGCAGTGAGCAAGACAATAAAACCTGGAACCGAAATCTGACGCTCTCGGGACTGAACGCTATTCAAACCAGTTTCATATGTTTATCTCGAAGCATCGTCGAGGCGCTCTGAAGGACTGAACAATATTCGAATCAGCTTCGTATATTCCGATGCATTATTGAGGCGCTCGTGAACGATATTCGATTCGGTTTCATATATTTTCGAAGCATCCTTTGGCCTCTCTCGAATATCGGAACAATATTCGAACTCGTTTCATATATTTCGAAGCATCATTGAGGCGCTCCGAGGAATTGGAACAACATTCGAAGCTGTTTCACATATTTCGAAGCATCCTATAGCTGCTCTGAAAGATTGAACAATATCTAAATGTTTCATATATCTCGAAGCATTATTAAGCTGCTCTAAAATAACGGAATAACATCTGAAACTGCAATACACATTTCGAAGCATCCTATAGACTAAACAATATTTGAATAGGTTTCATATATCTCGAAGCATCATTAAGCCTCTGTTAAATAACAGAACAATATTCGAAACTGCATCACACATTTCGAAGCATCATTAATTTTTTCTTAAACAACACATCCTAACTGAACAATGGTCGAATAAGTTTCATATATTCTAAGATCATTAAGCCTCTATTAAATAACGCAATACAATGGAAGCATGAAACAACATTTCGAAGCATCCTATAGACTGAACAATATTCGAATAAGTTTCATATATCTCGAACATCATTAAGCCTCTATTAAATAACGGAACAATCGAAACATAAGCATCCTTAAACAATTTCGAAGCATCGGAATAAGTTTCATATATCTCGAAGCATCATTAAGCCGCTCTTAAATAACGGAACAAACCCCATTCCCCGAGAGCGACCGGGCGGCGGGAAAGAATCGTCTTGTGATCCGGTTTTGATCTTAAGGAAATGAACACGAGACAAAGAGTGCCTTCCCTGACACAGTGTCACCGCGACCATCCATCAGCAGCGAGATCCATCACCCTGGCACTGAGGCTCGGGTGCCGCGCGGCTAGGCAGTGCCACCCCCCCCCCCCCCCCTCGCAACCACTTACATTATGTGTCAGTGTTCGTTACTATATACCGGCCTCCCTCTGTGATGTTTGTTTTCCGTTTTTAGGCTCTATATCTGTCTGTCTTGTCTATCTGTCTGTCTGTCTGTTTGTCTGCCTGCCTGTCTGTCTCTTCTTTCTCTATTTCCCTCTTTGTCAAAATTTGTTGCTTTTCTTTCTGTTTCTTCGTCTATATTTGCCTGTATTTAGATCCTTCTCTCTCTTTCTCTCCCTCCTCCCTCCTCTCCTCTTCCTCTCTCTCTCTCTCTCTCTCTCTCTCTCTCTCTCTCTCTCTCTCTCTCTCTCTCTCTCTCTCTCTCTCTCTCTCTGTCTCTCTCTCTCCTTCATCTTTCCTTTCTTTTCTGTCGCATTCTCTCCTCCTTCCACCTTTCCATTCATTCGTTTCTATTTTTTTCTTATTTCCTATCTGTATCTTCTTTTTCTTCCTACACAGTCCTCCTCTCTCCTTTCCATTGTTCTCTTTAATCAGCTTTCTTCGTCTTTCACTCCTTCTCTTCTTATCTCCTTCCTCTCCTCTTCCTCGTCGTCATCGTCATCATCATCATCGTCTTTGTGGTAGGGGGCGTCGTGTTCGTCCTCCTTCTTCATCTCCTTCTCTTTCTTCTTCTGCTTCCTCCTCTTCCTCCTCCTCCTTCTTCTTTCTTCTCCTTTCTTCTTCCCCTTCCTCCTCCTCCTCCTCCTCCTCCTCCTTCTTCCGTATGGTGAAACGGTATCGTTGCTGACTTGCATTCGATCCTGCGCGCTGCCAGTGGATGGTCACCCCGCCCATTCTTTACACACAGGGGGTGCTTTAATAATAAATAAACACACAGCCTGCCACAGCAAAAAATATCCATTGTAACATAAGGAATTAAACGAAACCAAACTAATCCTCCTCCTTCCCCTTCTCCCTTTTTTCTTCACATTTCCTCCTCATTCCCCCTCCCCCTTCCCTCTTATCCTTACCTCCCCACCCCTTATCCTCCACTCTTCCTCCTCATTCCCCCTCCCCCTTCCCCTCTTATCCTCACCCACCCCATCCCTTATCCTCCACCTCTTCCTCCCCATTTCTCCCCTTCACCCTCTTATTCTCAGCTCCCCCCACCCCTATCCTCCATCTCTTCCTCCTCATTCCCCTCGCTCCATCCTCAGCTCTTATCCTCCATTTCTCCTCCTCGCCTCCCTTCACAGCATCTCAGAGCAACAAGGATCAAGGACGCAATGCAAATCCCTGCAAAGCAAAGTCTCTCGCCGTGTTTGTGACACTTTTGCAACGGCGAATGCAACGCGTCCTGCCTCTGGAAAGCCGCTCGCTCGCCTCGGGGGAAGAAAGTGCTTCGGCCGCAACTGAGACTGCGGGAAATGCATCTTTAAGGATCACTCGCTAGCGTTCGGGTCTCAGGCGATCGAAAAGGTAAATAAGGAAGGAAGAAGGAAGAGAAAAGGAGAAGAGAGAGGAAAGGGAAGAGGTGTGTGTGCGATCATACATACCGGTCCATTTACGTACTTCTACATACATACAACATACATGCATGTATACATAATACATACATACATATATAATACATACATACATACATACAGTACATACATGCATACATACATACATAATACATACATACATAGCATGCATACATACATACATGCATACATACATACATGTATCCATCCATCCATCCATCCACCCATCCTTCCATCCATCCATCCATCCATCCATTCATACATACATCCAACATCACCCTCCCATTACTCAATATCATCCTAATAAATACTTTTACACAATCATGATTCGAATCGTAGTCAGGTAACTGGAAAGGCAGCGAAGGAGGCCAAGGGAGTCCCAGAAGAGAGGAAGAAGGAAAGGAAGTTAAGAAAAGGAAGAGAAGAAAAGGGGAAAGGGGAAGGGGAATGAAGGGAAGGGAGAAGGAAAGGAAAGAAGAAAGGGGAAGAGAGATAACGGGGGGAAAGGGAAAAGGGAAAAGGAGGAGAGGGAAAGGAAGGGAAAGAAATGAAAGCAAGAAAGGAAAGGGAAAGAGGGAAAAGGGAGGAAGGCGGGAAGGGAAGGAAGAAAGGGGAATAGGGAAAAAGGAGAGGAAGGGAAGGGGAAAAAGGGGAAGGAGAAAGGGAGAAGAAGGAAGGGAAGGGAAAAAGGGGGAAGAGAAGGGAGGAAGAGGGAAGGAAGGGAAGAAAGGGGAAGAGAGGAAATGGAAGGGAAGGAAAGAAAGGGGGAGAGGATAAGCGGGGGGGGGGGAAAAAGATAAAGCGAAGGGGGGGGAGAGGGAAAAGAGAAGAAATAGAGGAATATGAGAAAATGTGGGGATAATAAGAAAGTTAAAGGAGAGGAAGGAAGGGGAAAATGCCGAAGGTGAAGTAGAGAAAGAGGCAAATGGAAATAACCGAAAACAGAGGGAAAAATATAGTGAAGGGAGGCATAGTGGAAGGGAAGACAGTAAGAAAGGAAAATAAGAAAAGGGGGAAGCGAACAGGAGGGAAGGGAAAAGGGGAAGAGACAGTAAGAAGGGAAAGAGGAAAGGTGAAAGAGAAGGTAAAAAAGAAAGAGGAAAGAGAAGGAAAGGAGGAAATGAAAGGGGAAAAGGGAGACAGGACAACAAGAGGGAATGGGAAAAAAGGAAAAATAAGATAAGAAGGAACAGAAAGGGGAAACAGGTAGGAAGACGAAAGGGAAGAGGGCGAAGAGGAGGAAAATGAAAGGGCAAACAGGAGGGAAGGAGGAAAGCTGGAAAGGAAAGACAGCAGGGAAACAGGAAAGAAGAACAAGATAAGAAAGAAGAGAAGGGGGAAAGCAGAAAGGAAAGACAAGGAAAGGGGAGAGGAGGGAAAGAGAAAGAGGAAAGATAAGAGGAAGGAAAGGGGAAAGAAAGGGAAATAGGAGAGGAGAAACATGGAGAGGAAAAGCTAAGAAAGGAGGGAAAAGGGAAAAGGGCAAAAATGAGGCAAAGAGGAAAGGTTGAAAGGACAGAAAGAAAGGAAAATAGGAAAGGAGAACGACACAATAAGAAGAAAGGGGAAAGGGCCAAAGACAAACAAGAGGGGAAGGAAAAAGGTAAGATAAGAAAGAAGAGAAAGGGAAAGATGCAAAAATAAGGGAAAGAGGAAAGGAGAAAATGCAGGCAGAAGCGAAAATAGGAAAGGAGAACAAGAAAACAAGAAGGGAGGGGGAAGGGCAAAGGGCAAACAAGAAGGGAAGGGGAAGGGGTGTCAGCAGCCGGATTCGCGTCGTCCATCACCCTCACCCCCTCGACGCAGCCGCACCATCCGCTAACGAGGTTCCACAATCATTTCGCGGAGGCAGACTCGCCCTCCTGTGGTCAAGCGAAGGATAGTGTTATGTGTTAACGTCCGCGAAGAATAAAAGTAAAAAACAACAAATAAAAACAAAACAAGAGACCAAGAAATAAACACCTTAAAAAATCCTCGGCTCTCCTGTGGTCCAGCGAAGGATATTGTTGTTATGTGTTAACGTCCGAAAAAAAAACCCCAGAAAACAAGAACAAATGAAAACAAAACAAGAGACCAAGAAATAAACACCTTAAAAAAATCCTCCTGTTCCTCCTGTAGTTAAGTGAAGGATATTGCTGTCATGTGTTAACGTCTGCGAAAAATAAAAACAAAAAACAACAAATAAAAACAGAAAAAGAGACCAAAAGGTAAACACCTTCTTAGAGAAATAAAATCTTAAAAAAAAGCCTCGTTCCTCCTATAGTCAAGCGAAGGATATTGACATATGTTAACGCCGGGAAAATTAAAGAAAAAAATGAAAAAAAAAAATGCGATTAAAAGCAAGACAAGAGACCAAGAAATAAACACCTAAACAAAACCTTATTCCTCCTGTAGTCAAGCGAAGGATATTGCCACCATGTATTAGCGTCCGCGAAAAAAACAACAACAACAAATAAAAACAAAATAAGAGACCAAAAGAACACCTTTTTAAAAAAGAGAGAAGCTTTGTCTTAAGAGCATAACAAAAGGAGACATCATTCGAGTGTGATTTAGCTTGACAGTCAGCCATACGTGGCATAGAAGTGGTGTTTATTCTCTCCTGCCGAGAGTATAGTGCAGTGTTTCTTTGTTAATTTCCATGACAGGTGTATTGTGTAGGTGTCAGTCATCTGCCTCTGAATCTGATAAACAGCTGATTTGCATGAGAAACTCGAATGCAGTGTGTGAAATTGTGCACTTCGTTTTTAACGTTTGCTTGCCTGTGAACAGCTGGCTATAGTTCTTATTATATGTTTGTGAAGGAGAGAGAGAGAGAGAGAGAGAGAGAGAAGAGAGAGAGAGAGAGAGAGAGAGCAGAGAGAGAGAGAGAGAAGAGAGAGAGAGAGAGAGAGAGAAGAGAGAGAGAGAGAGAGAGAGAGAGAGAGAGAGAGGAGAGAGAGAGAGAAGGAGAGAGAGAGAGAGAGAGAGAGAGAGAGAGAGAGAGAGAGAGAGAGAGAAGAGAGAGAGAGAGAGAGAGAGAGAGAGAGTCAGAGAGAGAGAGAGAGAGAGAGAGAGAGAGAGAGAGGAGAGAGAGAGAGAGAGAGAGAGAGGAGAGAGAGAGAGAGAGAGAGAGAGAGAGAGAGAGAGAGAGAGAGAGAGAGAGAGAGAGGAGAGAGAGAGAGAAGGAGAGAGGCAGAGAGAGAGAGAGAGAGAGAGAGAGAGAGAGAGAGAGGAGAGAAAGAGAGAAGAAGAGAGAGAGAGAGAGAGAGAGAGAGAGAGAGGAGAGAGAGAGAGAGAGAGAGAGAGAGAGAGAGAGAGGAGAGAGAGAGAGAGAGAGAGAGAGAGAGAGAGAGAGAAGAGGAGAGAAGAGAGAGAGAGAGGAGAGAAGAGAGAGAGAGAGAGAGAGAAGAGAGGAGAGAGAGAGAGAGAGAGAAGAGAGAGAGAGAGAGAGAGAGAGAGAGAGAGAGAGACGAGAGACGAGAGATGATGAAGATGATTTATAACAATAATACTATTTTGGTACTAATAATGACAATGATAATAAGGTTGTAATAATAACGATAATTATGGAAAGATTCTTACAATAGTAATAGTAGTAAAATCATAATGATATAGTAATAGTAATTAGTAGTAGTAGTAGTAATCATAATGATGATAATGATAATAATAATTATGATGCTATCGTTATGATAAAGCAAATGATAGCAACAGTAGTAAAAACATGATAGTAGAAGTAATGAGAATAATAATGATTATAATGGTAATGATAATAATGATAATTATAATGATAATGACAACAACAGCAACAACATTAATGAAGATAATATGATAATAGCGACAGTAATGATAATAATGATAATAATAACGATGATGGTAGCAGTAAATACAATAAAGTAATAACAACAGCAACAATAATAACGATAAGACGATAAAGACCATCCTACCCGTCAACTTCCCGAGCTTTAATCCTATCCCCCCCCCGCTTTCCTAACCATCCCTCACCCTCCCCCACCCCTTTCCTAACCATCCTCCCCCAACCCATCCCCTTTCCTAACCATCCCTCCCCTACCCCACCCCACCTCACCCCCTTCTTAACCATCCTTCCCGCCCCCATCCCACTCCATGCCCACCCTTCCTAACCATCCCCCTCCCATCCACCCCCCTTTCCCTTCCCAACCATCCCTCCCACCCCACCCTCCACCCACCCTCTTTCCTAGATCCTTCCCGCCCCCAATCCCCCCCTTTCCTAGCCAACCCCCCCCCATCCTCCCCCCACACCATCCTCCCCCCCTCTCACCGCCGCCCCCGCCCGCGCCTGCTCACGCCCCCACCCATCCCCCCCCTCTCACCGCCGCCCCGCCCGCGCCTGCTCACGCCCCGCACCCATAAAAGTGCCAAGACGTCGCGAGAGCACGTCGGTCAACACAGCGACGAAGCCAAACAGTCGCCGAGATATGACCTTGCGAGCGGGTGGGAGGAGAGGGGATGGGGGGAAGGGGAGAGAGGTGGGGAAGGGGTGAGGGTTGGGGAGAAGGGTGGAAGGGTTAAGGGGTTGGAAGGGTGGAGGGTAGGGGTTGGAAGGGTTGGAGGGAGGAAGGGGAGAGGGGGATTGGAGGGAGGGAAGGTGGTGAGGGTGGAGGGAGGAAGGTGGAGGATTAGGGGGGTGGATGGGTTGGAGGGAGGGAAGGGGGTGGGAGGAAGGGGGAGAGGGGAGAGAGGTCTGGAGGAAGGAGGGTTGGAGAGTGGAGATGGGTGCGAGGGAGGGGAGAGGTAGAGGAGTGGGGGTTAGGAACATGGGAACTTTCGATTGGGGGAAAAGGGATATTGGGGTGTTGGAGAGAGGAAGGAGGGGATAGGAGAAAAAGGGGTAACTTACAGTGAGAGAGAAAGATACCCAGGTGCCGGAGGGTGTGTGGTGGGGGGGGGGGGGCTCAGGTGGTGTATGAACGGAATAGGGGATGCAGGGTTTGGGGGGGGGGAGGGCAACGAGAAGTATATGAGATTAGAGAATATCTATGATAAAAGAGGGAAAGGGGAAGTTTGCACAAGAGGGAGAGGATGGATGGGGGTGAGGGGATGGAGGAGGAGGGGGGAGGAATGGGGGTGAGGCATAGGGAATGGATGAGGGTGGGGGCGGAAGCACAGGAGGGAGAGGAAGGATGGGGTGAGGGGATGGAGGAAGGAGGGGGAGATGGGGAGGCTTAGGGAAAGGATGGGGGGGGGGTGGGTGGGAGAGGGCATAGGGAATGGATGTGGGGGGAGATGGGGGAATGATGGAGAGGCAAGGGGTTCTGTTCCATTATTCATAGGCGATTTCTCGCGGATGGGATGACATAGGGTCGGTGTTTGTATGCACGCAAACGCACACACACACATGCACGCACATTCGGTTGCATGACCACACACATGCATGCCCGTATAGAGCTAGACAGGGACAGAAAACCAATTGATCAGAATAAAAGTGTGAGAAATAGATAGAGAGAAAGAGATAAGATAGTAGATAGATAGATAGGAGATGGAAAAGAAGAAAATGAAGAACAAAAAGGCAAAAAATATAAGAAGAGAAATCGGCGAGTATTAAAAAAATAAATAAATAAATAAATAAAATAAGGAACAACATGAGACGAAAACAAACTAAAAAAAAAAAGTAAAAAAAGAAAAAAAATCTAAAAACAATCAAAGAAAACTATAAAAACGAATTGGAAAAATCCGCAGATCACGCCCTCGGAGGCAAATCTTCAGAAATTAATCAAGAAAGGAATTTGACAGCTGGCAGAAAGCGGCCCGAACGAAGGCAGAGAAACGGGCAGATTCACCGGCACTTGACAGGCACCGCGAGTTTGATGTCTATTCTTTCTTGTTCGTGTTGATCTTTTTCTTTTTTTTTTCACTTCTGCTGCTCTTCCTTTTTTTTCTTTTTCTGCCTTTTCCTTCCTTCTCTTCCTTCTTCTTTTCTTCTCCTTTTCTTCTTCCTCTCCTCTTCATTCCTCCTTTCTTCTTCTTTTCCTTTTCCTCTTCTTCTACAGTAAAGAGGATGTGATCAGGACAAAGGAGTATGGGTAAGGAAAGGGGGGGGGGGGCGAGGGGGGGACGTGAGGATGGGATGGGGAGGAAGTAGAGGAAAAATATTTCTATAAACCTGTGGTCAGTTAAGTCACGATTTTTTTTTCCCGGTGAAGTCTCATGTAATCATGTTGGTTATGTTGTCAACGAAAACATGGGAGAATTGTGTGGTCGTTTCGGGTGATGGGGAATGCCGCTGGGGGGGTTTGGGGGCGTTGGGGGGGTTGGGGGGGACATCAATAGTAATATTAAAGTCACAAATCGTGACAGCAACAACAACAATGGTATGCAGTGTCATCATCGTCATCTTCATTGACAAAAACAACAATGACAACCAACACGTAAACAGCAAACGGCAACATGAACAACAACAGCTATTACTACTACTGCTTCTATTACTGCTACTACAACAACTGCAAACAAAAATACCCACCACACCAACGATCTAACCACACGACCTACAACAGACCATCATCACCAACAACTTCAACAAACAACAACAACAACAGCAAATTACCACCACCCCAACTTCATCACCAACAACGGACCATCACCACCCCACCAACTCACCGCCACCAAACAATGAATACCCCCCCCCCGCCGGCCTTTACCTCTTTCACCAAATCTTCCCAACAGACAGACACAAAAGCCCGCCTCTCCATCGGCTCCTTCACGACCTCCTTCGTCTTCACTTCAATTCCAAGAAGTCAAAAAGACGTGAGCGAATCTTCCTCCGTTTGACCTAGAAAACATGATTTTTCCTTCTTTTTTGTATTTTTTCTTTCTTTCTTTTTTTTTTGTTCATCTTAACGAATGAGGGAATGTGTGGTAATTAAGGAAAGGGGATGAGGAAGGGGGGATAGTAAAGGGGAGGATGATGGAGGAAGATAGGAAGAAGAGGTGAAGATGAACAGAAAGGAAACTTATGATGGGAGAGAATAGAGGGAGAGAGAAGAGGGATGGAAAGTGTAAGAAGAGTGAGAAGAGGTAAAAAACGAAAAGGAATAATAATGATAATGATAATAATGATGATAATGATAATGATAATAATAATGATGATAATGATGATAATGATAATGATAATAACAACACTTATAATAATAACGATAATGATAATGACAATAATAATTATAACAATTATGATAAAAACAAGACCAATAATGATTAAATAAATGATAATGATAATGATAATAATGATAATGAAATAAAGATGATGATAATGAGAGTGATAATGGTAGCAATAGTGATAATCATAAAATAGTAATAATTATTA
>NW_020868883.1:377059-379559 GCF_003789085.1 Penaeus vannamei
TGTTTATATAATATTATGTATGTATATATTATATATGTATATATATATATATATATATATATATATATATATATATATATATATATATATATATATATATATATATATATATATATATATATATATATATATATATATATATATATTATTATACTATACATACTTATATGAAAAAGACATGTATATGTGCACGTATACACACACACGCACACTTAAAGACAGGACCCTCAGGCTTTCCCAATTCCTTTTTGGAGGAAAAACAACCAAAAATCAGCTCACCTTTTTCGGTGTTGTGTGGGGGGGGGAGGAATTTAGTTGGGAAGCTACTAATAAGCCCTTCTTGCACGGCTGAACCCTTCTATCATGGACTAAGTAATGGCAAGCACGCAAGCCAGCTCAACGCGTTAAGGTACACTCTCCGAAATATATATATATATATATATATATATATATATATATATATATATATATATATATATATATATATATATATATATATATATATATATATATATATATATATATATATATATATATATATATAATATATATAATAGATACACACCCATCCTATCATAACGCAACACCTGGTCTGCCCAGCTGGACTCTGAGGGACGTAAACCTCACCCGGGGATCTAACCCGCTCTTATTTGCACCAACAGATATCTCAATATTTCTTTATGAATGAATATCTATCTTTTTTCTATATTCATTCATTTATCTTATTTTTCAACTTTTATACCTAGTTATGTATTTGATTTTTTATTGCATGAGATAAGGCACTAGTTGTGTTTGGTTGCAATATGCTCTATGTATGACTCTGCCAGTAAGAACTATTTGACACGAGGAGTAAAAAAATAAATAACCAAATGATGTTATTACCCAATTAACAAACAGATAATTCAACCACTCTTTGCTAGCAACAATCTCAGTGCACAGTTTTGTCTTGTGATTGCATGTTAGATTTGTTCACGTGACCATTATTGAGATATAGGATATAGCGTTTCCAAATCCAGCCTGGAGGTAGGGAAGGCAGGGGAGTGCCAGAGGGCAGTGCAGAGTGCCAGTAGATGGAGGGTGCCAGGAGGAGAGGTAGCTGAAAGGGGAACGTGAAAGGAGGGGAAGATGGATTGGCGTATATTGAAAAAAAAAGAAAGAAAAAGAAAAGGAAAAAAGGAAGGAAAAAAAAAGAAGAGAAAAAAAAGGAAGAAGGAAAGTAAAAGAAAAGAAAAAAAAAGAAGAAAAAAAAAAGAAAAGAGAGAAAAAGTAAAAGAAAGAAAAAAGAGAAAAGTAAAAGAAGAAAAAAGGAAGAGAAAAAAAAGAAGGAAAAAGGAAGAGATAAAAGAGAGAAAGAAAGAAAAAAGGAAAAGAGAGAAGAAAGAAAAAAAACGAGAAATGATTTATGAAATGCTGAAAAAATGTATTACACTAATATTGACCTCCACTCCTCCAAAAAAAAAAAAAGAAAAAAAAAATCTGCCATTGCGAATACGAAAAAGCGAAAAAGAATTGCGAAAGGAAGAGAATGGGAAAAAGAAGAAGATAAAAAAGGCATACGACCGAGGAAAAAAAAAGTTCTTGAAAGCAGAATAGAAAAATGCCCAAATTTGATTTCCTTTTCGGGATTATTGATTACCTAAATGGATAAACAGATTCATATCCTTCCACACGAAAAAAAAAAGAATCGAGGCAGAGAATGGCACTCTCGCTCACCACAAAAACCAGCGGGATGGCACTGCATTCGTCTTAATTAAACAATTAAATCGAGATAATGTGAGAAAAATAGCTTCGAAGTGTTGACTCGGCAATGAGGGAATTATTCAAATTTGCCGCCAGAACCGGCCAGGGCGAGGGAGGGAAAGCGATTCGGCAGACGGCAGACAAGGCACGCGCGGAGGGAGGGCCACGGAGGGAAGGGGAGGGCGCTGGAGGGAAGGGATTGGGAGAAAGGGGAAAGGAAAGGAGGGACCGGGAGGGAAGGGATTGGAAGAGAAGGAAGGGATAGAATGGAAAGGCTTAGGAGGAAAGGGGAAGGTCAGGGGGGAAGGGCTAGGGTGAGAAGGAAGGGCATTGGAGGAAAGATGGGCCTGGGAGGGGAGGGCTTGAGAGGGAAGAGATTGGAGTTGGAGGGAAAGGAAGACCTGGGAAAGGAAGGGAAGGGCAGGGGAGGGAAGGGAGTGGGAGAAGAGGGAAGGGGTTGGATAGAAGGGCGTTGGAGGGTAGGGAAAGGAAGGGAAAGGAAGGGAAAGAAGGGAAGTGCGTTGGATGGAGAGAAGGGCCTAGGAGGGAAGGGGAAGGAAGGGGAGGGGAGGGCATGGGAGGGGAGAGAAGGACCCCTGGAGGGAAAGGGGAGACTGGGAGGGAAGGGGAAGGCCGGGAGGGGGAGAGGGCCCTGGAGGGAAGAGGGAGACTGGGAGGGGGCGTGGAGGGCCGGGGAAACCTTTCCCGTTGCTTTATATGGCGCGCGAGGAATAATAAAAGGACGGAGTATGAGGAAAGA
>NW_020868883.1:389404-394404 GCF_003789085.1 Penaeus vannamei
TCTTTATATTTACTTTTACATTTGATCAGAAGGAAAGTATGCATAGGAAAATAAATTATGAAGGTAAAACACACGCGCGCACATACACAGACGCACGCACACAGATATATAGATACATAGATAGATGAGAGAGAGAGAGAGAGAGAGAGAGAGAGAGAGAGAGAGAGAGAGAGAGAGAGAGAGAGAGAGAGAGAGAGAGAGAGAGAGAGAGAGAGAGAGAGAGAGAGCGAGCGAGCGAGCGTCGAGTACCGACCCCTGTACTTCCTGGGCTTGCTGATAGCTGGCCTGGCCACGGAGCGGGCGGTACGGATCCGCTTCTTCTTGTGGGCACTGGCCGGGAGGGCGAAGAAGCCGACCATGAAGGGCCTGTAGTCCTCCTCGTCGTGGGAGCCGGAGATCCCCACCTCGTGGAAGTGCCGCTCGTGTTCTGGAGGGAGGAGTCGGGGGAATGAACTTCACTGGGGCGAATGGTGAATGACGTTGTTCCTTCGATACGGTGTTTTAGGAATGGAGGAATAAGGAAGTCTATAACGCAAAATATGGATCGTAAACACACACACATATATTCATATACACACAGATATGCATATATAAACATATACATGTATATATAAACATATATGTGCATATATAAACATATAAGTATATATCCCCATTCACAGTCACTCCGCCACTCACTGTATCCGGGCGACGTGACCGCCAGCCGGAGGCCGTAGTTGGTGTCGGGGAAGATGAGCCACGAGAGGACGGGCCGCGTGACGTTCACCGTGACCCAGCCGGGCTCGCTCAGGCTCACCCGCGCCACCTTCGACTCGCTCCTGGAGGGGAAAGATGATTCTACATGGGTCTTTGTCATTTTTACTTTTTTTAAGGAAAATTGATGGTATATCGAGGATATTATTTGAATCATCATCGTTTTTTTTCAATTGTGTGGTCTGGTTACATTTGATATTTTATAAATATGAAGATATGAAAATATATCATATACCTCACTTACTAAATAACATGCAGACAAACAATCACAAACAAGCAATGCATGCACAACACAAAAATACAAACTAGACCAAATTAACAAAGCAAAAACTCCCACCGCTCACCCTTGTTCATCGGTGACCACATACACATGCAGAGTGACCACCTCGTCGAAACCAGGCTGTCTGTGGACCTGGATTTCCGCCCCGAGAAGCGAGTGGTCCAGAGGCACGTCGTTCACATCGAAGTACAGCCGTTTGTTGGCGCCGTGAGCTGGGCGACCCGTGGGCGGATCTGAAACAGCGGGGAAGCGGGAGTGATGGTGATGATAAGAGAAGGAGGAGTGTAATTATAAAAATAATAGCAATGACAAAAATAATGCTGATATATAATAATAAAATAATAATAAAATAATAATATATAATAATAAAATAATAATATAATAATGATAATGATGATGATGATAACATTATAGCAATGGTAATAATGATGATAATAATTGCAACGACAACAATAATTATAATAATAGCAAAAATATTATGACACAAATAATGATGATACTAATATTAACACCAACAAAAAGACCAAAAACAACAACAAAAACTTCAACAACAAAAACAACAATAATACAATAAATAATAACAATAATAATGATAATTATAATGCTAATAAAGAAATAATAGCAATAGTAATAATAGAATTGATAATATACTACTAATACTACGACTACTACTTTTGAAAATGATAATAATGATAAGAACTACAAAAAACAACAATTACAATAATAGTAATAGTAATAATGATAATGACAATAATAATAATATAATAATACTAATAATGGTATTAATAAAGATAATGATAATGATATTAGTAATAATAATAATAATAATAATGATAATAACAATAGTAAAAATAATAATAATAACAATAATAATGATATAATAAATAATTTTAATAATAACAATGGCCATAACGACCAAAATGATTATAAAAATAATGATGACAACTTCAACAAAAACAGTAATAATAATAATGATAATAATAATTATTAAAACAAAAAATAATAAGGGTAATTGTTACAGAGACCCTCCCAGAGACTAAATCGAAAAAAGGGTGTTTTTCTGCAGGAAATCCAATGATTTCATCGATTCTCTTTAGCGAATGAATCGTTCAGGAGATCGAGTACAATTTCCCCGTCGACGATCTTGATTTGATAGTCCCGTTAGCAGGGGAGGGCATGAAGTATATCAGGGAAATTATGGGGTAATACAGGCTTAAATAAGAATAATAAAGATTTTAAAATGCGTAAAACTAGCACATTAAATGCTTAAAATCGGCCAACGAAACTCTACGGGTGTAACCACCATCTTTGACATTCTACGGACTGACGCGCCAGAAATCAAAATCTCTACGGGAATCCAACCCACTTTTCGGCAAAAGTCTACGGGAATTCACACATTCCAACCCCCCAAAAAACGTATTGACCCATAAACCAACCTAATATATCAATATAAATTTCCGTGACTAAGCGTGCCCTTCGGGCACTGCCCGAGGGGAGGGTTGATGGGGGGCAAGCCCCCCAACACCCCCGGGACACATTCTTTCCACCTCGGTATGCACGGCAAGATAGAGCTGCATTCATACGAAAAATAATAAACCAAATTCCTTTATATCTGGAACCGTCAAACTTTCTTTTGTTCCCTTCTACCGTCTGGACTGCTTCGATTTTAATAACTTTTTTCGGCATTTGGAGCTCTTGGTGGGCCCACATATTAAACTGGGATCGTTATTGAAGTCCATTTTATCTTCTTTGTCACTGTATAGTCTTAAGAATAACCCAGAATGAGCACAACACTAAAAACGCAACATTTCTTACCGGCGTTCCATCTCGAAATGAGCGGGCCGGCCAGGTGTCAACCAGGCAGCAGGCGAAAGGAAGTGTGAAATGCAGAATGCACACGAATCCAAGGCTATAAATCAATCTTAAAACACGCAAATGAAGTATAATGACATTAATAAAACACTTTAAGAGCATGAATGTGTAACATTATACACATATGTAGCCAAATATTGTACTGACATGCACGTAGTAATATTGGAACTACTTAGGGCATCGCATTAAAGAGTTATGGTTCAGTGTTGTGTTTTTCCTTGCAAGATAAACAAGCTGATCGATAATAACATTGGTGATCATGATAACAATAATAATAATAATAATAATAATAATAATAATAAAATAATAATAATAAAATAAAAAGGATAATATTTACACTAAAAATAATAATGATGATATTTTAAAAAATCATAATCATAGCTAAAATTATGATTGTAATAATGATGATGATAATGAGAGTTATAGTAATATTAAGAATGATATAGGTAATGATACTACTACTACTACTAATGATAATGATAATAATAACACCAACAGCAATAGCAATGATGATAATAATAACGGTAATAATAATGAGAATAGTAATAACAATAATAGTAATAATAATAAGAAGAACATCAACAACAACATCAATGATAATAATAAGACTCATATTACTACTTCTAGTAATGATTATAATAAAAATCATAACAACAGCAGCTACAACAACAATATTAAAAAAGAAATAGTGATAACTATATTGATATAATTAAAGATAATAATAACAACAACAACAAAATAAGATGGTAACAAAAACAACAAGAATAATAATATTAATAATACTGATAAAAATAATAACAATAATAATAATAATGATAATAATAATTATTGTAACAATGATAATAATAATGATAATAATAGTAATAATAATGAAAATAATAATAACAATAATAATAATAATGATAATGATAATAATAATAAAACCGATAATAATAACAACAACAACATCAATAATAATAATAATAATAATAATAAATAATAACAGCACCACCAACAACAAAAACAACAACAATAATAATATAAATGAATGAATGAAAGTAATGAATAATAATAATATTGATAATAATAATGATAATAACAATACCAGCAATAATAGTAATAATAAAAATATAACAATTATCACCATCATCATCATCATTATAATGATAATAATAATAAAAACAATAATAGTAATAATGATAAAATAATAACAACAACAGCAACAGTAATAAAGTAATTTATATAACATAATAGTAATGATAATATAAATAATAAAATATACAAAATAAAATAAAGTAAAAAAACAATAACATTAAAATAATATAAATAATTTATATAAATAAACAAAGCAACATTTAGAGATAATTATATTATGATTAGATAATAATATATAACTAATACTATAATACTAATATATAATCTAATTATTAATAAATTAAATTTACAGTTCTTACATACATCATCATCATCTCTTCATATTATCATTCTCATCTCATCAATTTCATCATTCAATAATAAGTAATATATAAGTATAATAATAATATGTATCACTATACACTACACAATCATCATATATTAATATAAGACATAATTGGTAATATTAAAAAACAATAATATAGTTATATAATAAATTAAACAATAAAATATATCAATAATGAAAAGTTTATTATATAAAGTAATCATAAACCGCGAAACAATATGAGTAATTTAATATATCCATATTATGTAATAAAATGTATAAATTATTATAATAATAATAATCTATATAATAACTATAAAATAATGATAATATAAATAAATATAGAATCATTCAGCAGTCCATATGTACAACTATAACCACTATATATATAGTATATATTTTATAATTAGTGATTCTATATTAAATTAATAGTAGTAAGTTATAGTAGTTTAGTAGTTAGGGGTTAGATATGATTGGGTTATGATATACATTATGTAGAGCTCAGATGTACTAGTTGAACGCTTATGGAGATAAGGTACGATAATATGATAGTAGTAAATAACCTATAATATACAAAATAAATATATTCGGATAATATAGAGTTAAATCTATGACTCATGCCACGATATTAGTCAATTGATTATCACAAGAACAGTG
>NW_020868883.1:399404-402474 GCF_003789085.1 Penaeus vannamei
GGAAGGTTTTGGGAAGGGGAGAGAGAGGGGAGAGTGGGTGGCTTGCATTGGATGTCGGATGTCAAAAATATGCAATTACCCCTTGGATTGATTTGGATAATAGCACGAGAGATTTCTTCTTCCTTTTCGCAGCTCTAATCCTGTTCTCAGAAACGGCCCTTTCCTGTCGGCTTCCTCCTCTCGTACCCAAGACGGTCCGGACTCCCTTGGCGGCTTCGTATGCATGAAATATCTTCTCGTGTCCATTCAGTGACTTTTCTACGCTCGGCTACGGACCTTCAAGCCTGGTTTTATTTTTACATTTACGGATTCGCTCGATATTTGTTGTGAATTTGTACGATTACCGATATTGTAATTTTAATCTCCAGTTATATCAAATTCCCGAATTGCCTAAATAAAAATGTGAACTCTGGGTATCTTGCGTGGTTAAGCTCAAACATCTAATTATGTGAATGAAGGCGTTGTCTCCATTCACTGATGTCGGCAACAGCGACCGAGATGCTCGACGCAAATCGCCGGAGAAGCCGCCTGGGCCTCCGTCGCACCGAGCCCGCGTATGCAAATGAACCACGGCCTCCGTGCGACTCGCGGTGTCACTTTCCCGAAACGGGGGGAGGGGGTGGTTGTCACTCACCTCTGTTGACGAAGGTGATGATGGTGTCCGCCGCCGTGACGGTCTCGCGGTGCACGTCGTCCATGTTGGGCGCGTTGGCGTGGCCGTGCTCATCGAGGGTGTTGTAGATATTCTTCATCCAGGTGGGCGCCGAGCCGTGGGCGCGGTGGGCGCGGTGATGGTGGCGGTGGTGGCCCACCATGGCGGGCGGCGCGGGCAGGTCCAGGAGGTCCAGCATGTCCTGCGCCAGATCCGCGGCTTCCTCGGCGTCCAGCCTGTCAGCCAGAACCGTGCGCCCATTGCCGTCGTCCATCCACACGCCCACGCCCGCTGCGCACCGCCGCCGCCGCCCACACCACTGCAGCGACGACACACACCCACACCCCCGCCCTTCTGGGCGCACTCGTCGACCCTGGTCCCATGACGAACGATTGCGGAGACACAACGAACACGCAGGACGCGAGGCTCACTACATCGTTGTAATGCACGGCGCACCTGGACGCCTCCTGCGGTCGCTTTCTCGTGGAAGCGCTGCGCTGTTCCCGTTTGTGGTCCGTCGGCCGCAGCAGCAGGTCGCCCTAGCCCATGCCTGGCGCCCCAGAGCCAAGCAGGACAGCGGACAGCAGGCAGCAACAGGAGGCAAGAGCAGGCCGCGAGCAGAAGGAGGAGCAGCAGGACCGCGAGCAGGCGCGGGGCTGCAGTATCCAAGGCAGGCAGGAGAGAGACTGGCGAGGGCCCTCCCTGGGACCTCCGTCTCGCCAAGGATACTATCTCCTCCGTCTCAAGGTGGTCGCTGTGAGGCGCAGTCTGGAGGCGAGGGCCGCGGCCGCCCTGTGTGAGTGCAGACCTGGGATCACCACCTCGAGTTCTGGCTTAATGGATGCGTGTGCGGGTGTGTGTGCATGTGTGCGCCCATCTACCTGTGGTGGAGCGACGTGTTCGCACTACCAAGGGTTTGTCCCTCACTACATCCACGCGGTGAGAAAAGGAATAAAATGGTCTTCAAAAGGAATATTTTCGAAATTACAGTTCCGAACATGACGCCCACTTGAACACGAGCGCTTGGGGGAGAACATGATGAAGTGTTGGCTCGGAAGGACGGGACAAGGACGCTCAAATACGGCACCAAACGAAAACGAAGAGAAAGTCAGGCAAGCGAACGGCAGACGCTCGCTTGACCCACCTTCACCGAGAACAAGTTTGTCTTCTCTCAGCGCCGGGATCCTCTCGCCCTGTGCGTGGTCACGTGACCACGGTTACTACGGGTACTTTTCGATCTATGGCGGATGGAATCGGGGCGAGGTTAACGGCAAAGAGACGCAGAAATGCGGCGGGATGGGCATAAACATACATCATCGTATCCGGGCATCGTCGCGGGCTATCGTGCCCTCAGGTTAACAAGTAGTTGCCAGAAGTACAACAATTACTGCGAACGCCGATAACCATCCAAGACCTTCTCCGAAGTCGTTGCCAAAGCTGAACACATAAAAACAAAAACACCGCCATTAACAACATATTCAGATTAAAAGACCCCAAGAGCAGAGGGATTTACGGGAGAAAAAATCCCGTATTCGGTTCTTGGGGAGATTTCAATGCCTGGATAAATGGACGTCGTAAGAAGCACGAATATCGGCTTACGCTATCGTATTTCGGCCTCGTCCCGATCCTTGAGTTTTGATACGACCAATTAAAGTCACTGACGTCCTAATAAAAGTTGATAATTATTGTTACCGTGGTTTTTGGACGACGTAAATAAGCTTGGCTGATTCGTAACATTTCTTTCTTTTTTTCGTCCATTGAACTTGAATTATGTCGCTAAATTGAATGCAGTGAAGAAATTATCGTTAGCGCAATTAACACGGGAAGCGGTCTGATGATTAAATTAATTAGAGGATTGTGAGAGTAAGACCGTGTGTATGATGAGCAGGTGAGGGGGAAGGGGAGGGGGAGGCTGGATTGGATGGGAGGTGGGGAGGGGGAAGGGAAGGGGGATGCTGGGCGCGGCCAAGGTAAGCTTAACAGGACAGTTGCCAAGTAGGATATTGCTGCCCCTGTTTTTCATCCCGTCCATCTATTGCTCTCAGTGTAAAAGCAAATAAGTCCACTGGACTGATTTTTAATAAACGACGACAACTGCACTTTCGATAAGAAAAGTTTTTTCTTTAAACGATATCCAGTCTCAAATAAATGCAGAAACTTTTAATTCAAACGCAGATTCAACAAAAGTCATGATATAATTACGACGTCGAAATCAGTTCGTGATTTTCGACCTTCAGATTTCGTCCGACGTTGGCACTGGCATTGTGTCAACCAGAGTGCCACATGCTGTCGAATATGGAGGGCCACTCGGGGCACTTGACACTTTCCGTATGCCCGGGTCACGTGCCCAACCCTGCCACCCACACCCCTTCCTCCCCATTCTACAAGGTGTCGTTTGTGTGAAAGAGAGAGATGAGA
>NW_020868883.1:406634-426634 GCF_003789085.1 Penaeus vannamei
AACTGAAAACCTCCAACTTAGGCCTGAGAGTCAACAGAGCGTCGTGTACGTGTGTGTGTTGTGTGTGTGTGTGTGTGTGCGTGTATGGGTGTGTATGTGTGCGTATGGGTGTGTCTGTGCATATCTATGTGTGCGTATGTGTGTGTGTGTGTGCGTGTAATGGGTGTGTATGGGTGAGTCTGCTGTATCTATGTGTTGCGTATGTGTGTGTGTGTATGGTGTGTGTGTGTGTGTATGGATTATGTATGGGTGTGTCTGTGTAATCTATGTGTATGTGTGTGCGTCGTGTGTGTGGTGGCCGCATGTACGAAAAAGTGGGGTTGGGGAAGGAGGGAGGGGGGTGGTGGAAGTAGAGGGGGGAGGGTTAGGAAGGGGGTCAAACAGACCCACCCTCCGCTACAACAAACTGCTTGCCCCACTCAGGCTCTCTCTCTCTCTTTTTCTTTTTCTTCTTCTAATTATCCTTCATTTTCTCCTTTCTCCTTCTCTTTTTTCTCATTTTCTTCCCCCTCTTTTCTTTCTTTCTCTACAACTTTCCCTCCTTTACTTCACTTTTCTCTTGCTCCTCTGCTTCTCCTCCTTACCCTCATCTTCCTTCTCCGACTCTGTCACCTTCCTCTTCCTCTTCACTCCTCTCCTATCTCAACTCCTCTCCACCTCTTCTTCCTCCTCCTCCTCCATCATTCCTCCTTCACCACCTCTTCCTCTCTCCTTTTTCTCCCTCCTCCACCATTTACTCCTCCTCCACCCACCTCTCCTCCCTCCTCCCCACCGTCTCTTCCTCTCTCCTCTTCCTCCTCCTCCTCCACCACCTCTCCTTCTCTCCTCTTCCTCCCTCTTCCCCTTTTCTCACCATCTTGCTTTCCTGTTGGGCGTGCCAGATTTGAGAAGAAGAGGGGGGAGAAGGGGGAGAGGGGGCAAGGGGGCGAGGAAGGGGGAAGAAATGTCGGGATGTGTAGGGAGGAGGGGAAAGGGGGAGGGGAGGGAGGGGGGGGAGGGGGGGCAAGAGTGACCTCTGTTCCTTGCAAAAGAATGAATACGTTTTTCTCTTTGCAATCGCATGTTAGGGAAACTATCCTGTTATTTTTTTCTTATAATACTATCATTATTATTATTTTGTTGTTTGATTATCAATTGTTTAATATAATTGTTAACTCATATCACTATAATTATCATCATCCTTGTCATTATCTTTATTGTTGTTGATATCATTGTTATTTTAATTGTTACTTACCATCACTATCGATTATCAATCATCCTTGTCATTTATCTTTATTGTTGTTTGATATCATTGTTTATTATATTGTTTCATGGCTATTAATTATCATCATCTTATCATTAATCTTTATTGTTAATCATTATCAAATTCATCATCATGATACTGATAATACAATTGAATGTTATTGTCATTATTAATATGATTATTGTCAGATTTAGTAGTATCATTATCATTACTATCATTATCACTTTTCCTTTTATTATTGTTATTTGATTTTTTTTTTATATTTTTTTATTTATTAATTATATTTTTTTTTTTTTATTTTTTTTTCGTTATTACTATTACTATTGCTTTCATTACTCATCATCAATATTTATTCAATGTTTCATTATCATTATCATCATCGTCAATCATTATCATATTGTTATTATGCACTTATTATTATTACATAATCATTCATTGGTTATTATCATTACATTATCATTATTATCAAATCATCATTATCATCATCATACAATTATCATTATTATTATCAAATAATAATTTTTTTTTCATTATATCATAAATAATAATAATATAATAATTATATTAAATTATTAACATTATCATTGTTATCAATATCATTATCATTCTGGTTATTTTCATTGTTATCATTATATTGGTTATATATCATTATCACTAATATAATTATCATCATTATTGTTATCACGATCACTATCATTATTTCTTATTGTTATTATTGATATCATCATAATAATTCTTATGCTTCTTCATATTATTATCATCAATATCATTCCTATCATATTATCATTCTTCCTCTTCTTCTTCTTGTTCATCCTATTATCATAATTATCATGATCATTTTTGTACTATCATTATCATCATGTAATCATATTATATCCATTATCATCATCATCATATGTTATCATTATTACATTTTCTTCACTGTCTCAATTATTACTTTAATTATCATCATCATTACTATTATCTCTATCAGATTATTTCTTTAACCATCATTATTTCTCTAACAAAAAGTGTTAAACTTAATCCTAATGATTTTCTATTTATTTTCCTCTTGTT
The DNA here is from genome assembly GCF_003789085.1 of Penaeus vannamei. Classification (NCBI taxonomy): domain Eukaryota; kingdom Metazoa; phylum Arthropoda; class Malacostraca; order Decapoda; family Penaeidae; genus Penaeus; species Penaeus vannamei. Next base: position 408,934 of record NW_020868883.1, read on the forward strand.
TATAAACCATTACGTCGATTTTTGAATGAGGAAATGTAAACAAAGATTTTTTCTATTCGTTCATACTAGAATAAGCAGAGGACGACGAAGAAATTAGAGAAGGAAAGAAGGAAGAGAAGGAGAAAAAGGAGAAAAAAGAAGAAAGAGAAGAAGAAGAAGAAGGAGAAAAAGAAAAAAAAAAGAACAAAAGGAAAAGAAGAGAAGTTGAAAGAAGAAAAAAGAAGAAGACAGAAAGAGGAGAAGAAAAAGAGTAAGAAGAAGAGAGAAAAAAAAGAGGCGAAGAAGGAGAAAAAGAAAGAAGAAGAAGAAAAATGAAGAATGAAAAAAAGAAGAAGAATGAAAAAAGAAAAAGAAAGAAGAGAAGAAAGAAAAAAAAAAAGAAAAAAAAGAGGAAAGAGAAATGAAAAAGAAAGAAAAAAAGAAAAAGAAGAAGAAAAAGAAAAAAAAAAGGAAAAAGAAAAGAGAAAAAGAAAAAAAAGAAGGAGTCGAAGAAGTAAGAAAAGGAGAGGAGAAGAAAGAAAAAAATAACCTTCGAACATCCCGCAGCATCTTACACAAATGCACGTCAATGAACAGTAAACGGCATGAGATTTCCGCAGATCACATGACCCAACCACGCTGGCTTATCACCCCCCCTCGCCCCGCCCCACCACGACAAGTCCTACCCCCACCCCATTCAGAAAAAGAAAAGAGAAGAAGAGAGAGAGAAGAGGGAGGGAGGGAGGGAGGGAGAGAGAGGAAAGATAGATAAGATAGATAGAAGACAGAGAGAGAGAGAGAGAGAGAGGGAGGAAAGCAGAGAGAGAAGAGGAGAGAAACAGATAGATAGATAGATAATAGATAGAGAGAGAGAGAGAGAGAAAAGAAGAGAAAAAGAAAGATAGATAGATAAGAGAAGAAAGATTGATAGACAGAATCGATAGATAGATAGGGAGAATAGATAGAGAAAGAAAGATAGATAGATAGAGAGAAGAGAGAGAGAGAATGAATGAATGAAATTTCTTCACAGCTAGATGTTGTCGTATCGTTCTTGCATTATAATAATGTGTGGAATGAGGGACGAAATAACGAGTCGAAAAGAATGAGTCAAGTGCAGGAAAAAGAGAGAAGAATGAGAGACAGAGAGAGAAGAAGGAGAAGAATAGATAGATAGATAGATAGAGGGAGAGAGAGAGAGAGAGAGAGGAGAGAGAGAGAAGAGAGAGAGAGAGAGAGAGAGAGAGAGAGAGAGGAGAGAGCAGAGAGAAGAGAGATAGAGAGAGAGAAGAGAGGAGAGAGAAGAGAAGAGAGAGAGAGAGAGAGAGAGAGAGAGAGAGAGAAGGAGCAGAGAGAGAGAGAGAGAGAGAGAGAGAGAGAGGAGAGAGAGAGAGAGAGAAGAGAGAGAGAGAGAGAAGAGAGAGAGAGAGCGAGAGAGAGAGATAAATAGATATGTAGAAAATACAAAGAGAAAGAGAGAGCAAGAGAAGAATGATACTGAGAGAAGAGAGATTTAAGAGCAAGAGAGAAGAATGAGAGAATAGACAGAAATGATGAGAAAGACACAAGAAAATCATATAGATAAATAGAGAGAGAGAGAGAGAGAGAGAGAGGAGAGAGAGAAGAGAGAGAGAGAGAGAGAGAGAGAGAGAGAGAGAGAGAGAGAGAGAGAGAAACAAGTGAAGAAAACAGACAGATAGAGAATAGATAGATGATAAGATAGATACGAGAGAGAGAAGAGAGAGATAAATAGAGAAGAGAGAGAAGAGAGAAGAGATAGACAATGACAGACAGAACAGAACAGACAGATAGATAGAGAAAAGAGAGAGAGAAAGAGAACACACCCAAGGCCTGATCGCCACTCCCTTCAACGCACACATGTAATCACGCACACACGCGGAGAATGTTTACAGGTGTGCACACAGCTGGCACGTGTGAATGGGCGGTGTTTATGAATGGCTGCCGGTGTGTTCCTTGTTGTTATTGATTTCTTGTTTGTTTGTTTGTTTTTATTCTGTGTCCTCGATGTCTTAACTCTGTTCAGTTTTTGATTCTGTTTTTTTTGTTTGTTTGCTGTTGTTCTGTTTAACTCTGTCTGTCTCTCTTTAACTCTGTTTTTTGTTGTTGTTTGATTCTGTTTGTTTGTTTGTCTTGTCTGTTCTGTCTGTCTCTCTCTCTAACCTACTCTCTCCTCCTTCCCTCTCCTCTCTCGGTTAACCCTCCTAACTCTTTCAGTCCCTTTTCTGTCTGTCTGTCTCTCCTCTCTACCCCCTCTCCTCCTCTCCCTCTCCTCTCTCGTTACAGACAGATACCTTACCTCCCCCCCCCCCTTCCCCACCGTACCCCACTCCCTCTCATACCCCCTTCCCCCCCCGCCCTACCCTCTACCCTCCCCCCTCCCCCTTCCCTCCCTCCCCCCCCCCCAACACTAGCTATCATAAACAAAAACATAAAAGATGAAATTCCATCGGCTCTCCCCCTCCCTCCTCCTCCTCCCCCTCTCACCCCCCCCCCCCCCGTCGTCGCGTAACGGCCATTTTCCTTCTCTCGTGACGCGGGAAGTTGACGCTCAACCTTCCTCTCTTTCCTTCTTAACTTCGCCGCAGACAAGAGAGATTATCTCCGGGCGGCGATAATCCCCTTCTCTTTCTCCTCTTCCTTTTCTTCTTTCCTCCTTCTGTCTCCTCTTTCGCCTATTTTCTTGCTCCTCCATTTCTATTTTGTTTGTTCCGTTTTCTCTCTCTCTTTCTGTGTGGTTGGTTTTGGTCTAACCTCTCTTTCTCTTTCTTTCTTCCCCTTTTCTTTCACTTTCTCCTCTCCCTTACTCTTATGCCCATTCTTATCTATTTCTCTCATACCTCCTCATTTCTCATACACTTTACTGCTTCGCTCATCCCTTTCTCTCAATCCACCCTTTTGGTCTAAGATTCTCGAGTTTTCTCTCTCGTCTCCAATTTTATCTCTTCTTTATTACGTCTTCTTATTTCCTTGGTCTCCTCCTTTCACTCCCTCATTCCTTCTCTGACTCATTACGATTTTTCTGTCTCTCGCTTATCATGTTTTATTGGTGTTTCTTGGTCTGTTTCGTTAACCGTCTTTCCCTAAAATTCGAAAATTTTGGCGCCATTTTTTGAAGACTTGTTTGTTTTTGTTTTATCTATTCTTATTATTATTTTTTATATCACCTTTCTTTCGATGCTATCATCATCATTTTGTTGAGATCTATTTATTTATCACCCACTCACTATCTACATTTATCTCCCTATCTTTATCTTTATTTATACTAAAGCCGCATTTTTGTAAAGTCAAATCTTGATCATAACTTGCTTTGTCTTGCTTTAGAAGCGTCCAATCTCGAGCCTGGACTGGGTGACGTAACGACCGCGCTTGCCTTTTAACCCAAGCCACCTGCAACCCTGTCTTGAGTTTTCGTCGACCTCAAGCTTGACGTCATAATGTAAACAAACAAAATGGCTGCCTCGGTGTATCGCTGTCCTCCTAATTATTATTTAAATGATTTGAATAAGAAAAGACAATAGATATGTAGGTTCGTCGGTAGAATTTAGACTTTATATTTGGATGGATTTGTTTTATGTATTCGGTTAAATTGCAGAACAAGCGCGGAGTTAGCAGAGAAATATTATGTTAGGTTTGACTAACATGGCTAAGGAAAAATGACACCTGTGACGTCACAGAACGTAGTCGAACAGGATTTTTATTTGATTTTAGTTAATCCTTTTATGTTTGTAATTATTATTATTATCATTATTATGTTATTATTATTATTATTATTTATTATTATTATTATTATTATTATTATTATTATGATTATTGTTATTATCATTATTACTATTATTATTATTATTGTTATTATATTATTATTATTAATTATTATATTACTATTATTATTATTATTATCTAATTATTATTATTCATTTTATCTTTATCATTATTATTATTATTGCTGTCATTATTACTACTTTTATCATTATTGCCATTATTATTATTATTATTACTATTATTGTTATTGTTATGATTATCAATATCATCATTATTGTTATCATTATTGTTATTTATATGTTGTTGTTATATTAATGCTATTATTATTGTTGTTTTATTACAATCATGATTGATATTATCATTATTGTTATTTATCATTATCATTTTGTTATTGTTAGAGAGAGAGAGAGAAGAGAGAAGAGAGAGAGAGAGAGAGAGAGGAGAGAAGAGAGAGAGAGAGAGAGAGAGAGAGAGAGAGAGCGGAGAGAGAGAGGAAGAGAGAGAGAGAGAGAAGAGAGAGGAGAGAGAGAGAGAGAGAGAGAGAGAGGAAAGAGAGAAGAGAGAGAGAGAGAAGAGAGAGAGAGAGAGCGGAGAGAGGGAGAGAAGAGAGAGAGAGAGAGAGAGAGAGAGAGAGAGAAGAGAAGAGAGAGGAGAGAAGAGAGAGAGAAAAGAGAGAAAAGAGAGAGAGAGAGAGAGAGACGAGATAGAGAGAGAGAGAGAGAAAGAAAGAGAGAAGAGAGAGAGCGAGAGAGAGAAACAAACAAACAGTATTTCATGTTCATTTTAATTTCATCACCATACCATTATTCATCTGTAATCTAAAACAACATTAATTTGGACATCAACCTCTACTCACCAAAACCACACGTAATGTTGATGAATTGACTTACTCTTACATTACACCTATTTTTTATTATTATTATTATTTTTTTTATTTTTTTTTTTTTTTTGGGGGGGGGGATTTTGATATGCAAGTAATGATATTGATATGTATGTATATGTATGTTAAGAAATAAGTAAAAAATAAAAACAATCTTGGGAAAAGATAAACAGATTAAGTAAATCGATGAAAAAACACACGTAATATAACCGTACACATATGAAAAAAATATAAATGAATATATAAAATGGCTGAAAGACAAAAAAAAAAAAAAAAAAAAAAAAAAAAGAAAAGAAAAAAAAGAAACAGATAAAAAAAAGAAAAAGATTTATACAGGGAAGCCGGAAGAGTTCATCAAATATCTTTATATGTTCTAGGTGAACAAGTTGTTCGTTTAAATGAACAGAGATGGTAGGGCACTATGATAAATATTCGTGAAGTTTGGTAATTTTTATCGCCTCTTTTGTTTGTGTTTCTTTGCTTGTTTGTTTTGTGTTATTGTGCTTGTCACGATCTGCGCTTGTTTGTATACTCATAATGATTATGATAGGAATAGTAATAATGTAAGATGAAATAAAATAATGATGATAGTATAATGGTAAGTGATAATAACAATAATGATAATATTGATAATTGATAAATTGGATATGATAATAATTGATTAATCATAAATGATAATGAAAAAGTGATATCAGTAATGATGATGATGGAAGACAAAATTAAATTGATAATAATAATGACAATGATAATATTGATGATAATAATAATGGCAATAATGATATCAATTATAATTATGTATATATATATAAATCATCATAACATAACAATAGAAATAAGATGAGAAATAATACCAAATAATGATCATAATATTTATAAATAATAATAATGATGAACATCATATTGATAATAAACTAATAATGGTAAAATTAAACTGATTGGTTATCACAATGATAATGATATGATAATAAGAAGATATAAGTATAATGATAACAATATAATGGTATTATTGTGATGATAATGATAATATCAATCATAATCTCAATATGAATAGTAAATGATAATGGAAGATGATATGATGTAATTTAACAGTATAGTAATAATAACATAATGATAATAGAATAATAGATATAGTAAGAAAAATAATATCAACAACAATGATCGATAAGATGATGTTGAAGCCATCATCAACATAATCTGATAAATTTATTATCTTCATACAGATAAACCCCAAATGATAACAAACAAACACACAAACAAACAAACAAACCCAAAAAAGTACAAACACAAACAAAAAATCCTCAATTAAACCATCCTCCAAAACCCCACCCCACCCACCCGCCATGCTGAGTCACGCACGAATCTTAATGAACGCACCTGTCTGAGATTTCGTTCGATTTTAAGGGGGGGGGGGACGGGCGTGGCGGGGCGGGCGGTGGGAAGAGGAGGTGTCAGCGGGGTCGGGAGCCGAGGGGGCGGGGGGAGCGGGGGTGAGGGTGCCGGAGTGGGAGGGGGAGGGGGCAGTGGGGGGGAGAGGGAGGGGGGTGTGGGGGGGGGGGGGGGAAGCGCCGGGGGCAGTCGTTCCGGTGTGCGGGTGGGTTTGGGGAGGTGGGAGGGCACGGCTCGGAGAAAACGCGGGTGGATGGGGGGGAGGCGGAAACAGCTTTGGGCAGGGGGGGGGAGGGGGTATGGGGCATGGCGGGGGGTATGGGGATGGGGCCCAGAAAAAAATCGAAAAACCAGGACACGTGGTTGGCAGGGGGCGGCGGCGGCTTGCAGCATTTTCGCCATGTCGGGCGAGGGAGGAGGAGGAAGGGCAGGAGGGAGGAGGGAGGGGGGGAGGAGGGGAGGGAGGAGGGAGGGGAACGGAGGGAGGGAGTGGAGGAGGAGGGAGAGGGGAGGGGAGGGATGGAGGGAGAGATGGGGGAGGGGGAGGAGGAGGGGGCGGAACGCGAGGGAGGAGGGGCAGCGGAGGGGATAGGAGGAGGGAGGGAAGGGGGAGCGAGGTGGACGGGAGGAGGGGAGGAGGGAGGGAGGGAGGAGGGCGGGTGTTATTTTGTTATGGGTGTGGTGTTTGTTTTGCATCTTTCGTTGTTGGTTGATGTGTGTGTGTTTGTGTCTCTTGGTCTCTTTCTTATTCTCGCTCTCTCTCTTCTCTGTTTGTCTGTCATTTTTCTTCTCCCCTCTCCTCTCCCCCCCCTCTCTCCTCCCTCCCTTCTCACCTTCCCCTCTCACTATCTCCCCCTCCTCTCCTCTCTCTCTCTCTCCCTCCCTCTTATCTCTCTTTCATCCTCCCTTCTCTCTTCTCTCTCTCTCTCTCTTCCTCTTTCTTCTCTCTCTCTCTCTTCTCTCTCTCTCTCTCTCTCTCTCTCTCTCTCTCTCTCTCTCTCTCTCTCTCCCTCCCTCCCTTCGCTCTTCTCCCTCCCTCCCTCTCTCTCTCTCTCTCTCTCTCTCCTCTCGCTCTCTCTCTCTCTCTCTCTCTCTCTCTCTCCTCCCCTCTCGCTCTCCTCCCTCCCTCTCTCTCTCTCTCTCTCTCTCTCTCTCTCTCTCTCTCTCTCTCTCTCTCTCTCTCACTCTCTCTCTCCTCCCTCCCTCCCTCCCTCCCTCTCTTCTCTCTTCTTCCTCCCTCCCTTCTCTCTCCCTCTTCTCCTTCCCTCCCTCCCTCTCTCTCTTTTCTCCTCCCTCCCTCTCTCCCTCCCCCCTCTTCTCTCCTCTTCCTCTTCCCTCTCTCTCTCTTCCTCTCTCATCACTTCTCCTCTCTTTCTCTCTCTCCCCTCTCTATCAACATCTCCCACCTCCAATCTCCATTGCATAAAATCATCATCAATCTCTCCATCCTTTTTTTTCTTTTCTATTCCGGACTCATCCACCCATTTCCGAGTCTCGTGAAAATCATCCTTCCGTCGCCATCTCCCTTTCGTTCGAGTTTCTATTCCGCTTTTACTTTTTTTTTTTTTTTTTTGCTTCGCTGTTTCCATCTGCTCTGTTGAGGTTTCGGGTCTTCGCTTCCATTATTTTTAATTCTCTTTCTCTGTGTTTGTCTGTCTTTCTCTTTCCTTTCCTCTCTCTCTCTCTCTGTCCTCTTTCTCTTTTTCCTTCTCAATCTCTCTGTCTCTCTGACTGTCTGTCTGTCTGCCTCTCTATATATATACATATTAACAGACACACACACACACATCCACGCACACCCACTCACACACACATATATATGAATACATGAATATATACAAATATATGTCTACATATGCATATCTACATACAAACACACACACATCAGCAGCAACTCTCCTCCCAGCTCTTCAGTATACATATACATATACACATATTAATACACACACACACACACACACTCACACAACACACACACACACACACACACAAACACACACACACACACACACACACACACACACACACACACACAAACACACACACACACACAAGCTCTCCTCCCATCCCTTCACTCGCATCCCTCACTCTCTCCTCCGTGTTCCACTGTCTCTCGCGCAGCACAGGCGAGTGGCAGAGAACTTTCCTTTTTAACTTCCCTGTCATCCCCCCCCCCCGTCCCTCTGCCCCCCCCCCCTCCCTTCCCTTTCTCTCTCTTCCTGTTCCTCCATCCCCTTCCCTTTCTCAATGCTTCTCCCCTTTTCTTTATTTGTTCTCTTTCTCTCTCTCTGTGTTTCTCCTTAGTTTTCTTTTTTTTCTTTCTTCCTTTCTCTTGCTTTTCTCTATCCTTCTCCTCCTTCTCTCTACTTATTCTCTTTCTCTCTCTCTCTCCGTTTCTTCCTACTTTCCTTTCTCTCTTTTCCTCTCCCTTCTTTTTCTCTATCCTCCTCCTCCTTCTCTCTACTTATTCTCTTTCTCTCTCTCTCCGTTTCTTCCTACTTTCCTTTCTCTCTCTTCCTCTTCTTTCTATTTCTCTTCCTTTACTTCCTCACTCTCTCTTTTTCTCTCCCCCTTCCCCTTTCCGTCCCTTTTATTCCCTCCACCCTAGCTCCTCTTCGTTCAAGAGAAAAAGATATTTATGTTGGAAAATAAATCCGGGAATGTGGGTTTTGGAGGTCAAGGAAGGTCAAAGGTCAAAGAAGAAGGAGAAGAGAGAAAGAGAAGGAAACGAGACATAGAGATGCAGAATCAGATGTGCGCACAAAAACAAAGGATTAGATACGTACATATGTGCACACGAAATGGCACGCACACACACACACACGGGACTTGACTCACACACCACACACACCACACGACTGACTCACACACACACACACATGCACACACAAACGCACACAAGCAAGAGAGACATCAATGACAAAGAAAAATATGCAGACTGTAAAGGTACAGAAGAAAAAGGAAGAGAGAATTTAAAGATAAACAATAAAAGGAGACAGGCGATAAACGTAAAAGGGAAAATCGATAAAAGAGAGAGAGAGAACAAGGGAGAAGATTAAAATTCGCGATGGAAGGAATGTGGAAATACCAGCAGAGGAGAGAGAGAGAGAGAGAGAGAGAGAGAGAGAGAAGAGAGAGAGAGAGAGAGAGAGAGAGAGAGAGAGAGAGAAGAGGGAGGAGGAGAGAAGAGAGAGAGAGAGAGAGAGAGAGAGAGAGAGAGAGAAGACGAGAGAGAGAGAGAGAGAGAGAGAGAGATACAGTGATACAGAGAAAGAGAGGGAAAGAGTGAAAATAAGAGAGAGAGACAGATAGATAAATAGACAAATAAGATTGATAAATAGACAAACAAAGAGAACCCACAAGAGGAAAAATGATGATAAAAGAAAGGAAATATCAGATAGGAGACGGAAAGGGTGGGGGGATGGAGGGGGGGGGGTAAAGGAATGTGTGAAGGTGAGGAGAAGGAGGAGGGAGGGGAAGGGGGAGGAGGGGAGGGAGGGGATGGGGGATGAGGGGAGGGAAGGGATGGAGAGGGAGGAGAAGAGGAAGGGGAGTGAGGGGTGGGAGGGGAAGGGGGAGTGAGGGATGGGAGGGGAAGAGGGAGTGAGGAGAGGAGGGGAAGGAGGAAGGGGGAGGGGGGAAGGAAGAGGAAGAGGGGAGGGGAAGGAGACGAGACAAGGAAGAGGGGAGGTGAAGGGAAAAGGGGAAGGGAAAGAGAAAGAAGGAGGGAAGGGGAAGAGGAAGGGAGAAGGGAAAAAGAGAAGAAGGAGGAAGGGAAAGAAGAAAGAAGAGGGAAGGGGAAGAGGAAGGGAGAAGGGAAAGGGGAAGAGAAAGAAGGGAAAGGGTGGGGTAAGGGGAAGAAGAAGGGGAAAGGGGAAGGGAGAAGGGAAAGGGAAAGGGGAAGGGAGAAGGGAAAGAGAAAGAAGGAGGGAAAGGGAAAGAAGAAAGAAGGAAGGAAGGGGGAAGAGGAAGGAGAAGGGAAAGGGGGACGGAGAGAAGCGGAAGAGAAAGAAGGAGGGAAGGGAAAGAGAAAGAAGAGGAAGGGAAGAGGAAGNTTATTTAGAGCAATCTTCACATACAGCTTTTACTGATGAAACAATCTGTAAAAGCTTTGGACAAAGATGGTGATTTTTTCAGGTATATTAGAGCAACCTTCAGTAAAAGCTGGCATTTTTTATGGACCTCAAATAAGAAAGTTGCCAAAGGATCCTTCTTTCGTCACATCCATGAATGAGATAGAAAAATCTATTTGGAAAACATTTGCAGCCGTAGTTCATTAGATTTCACAGCCAAGGAGAATTGGCATTTCTGCATAAATTAACAATGTTGTTAAGAAATGTGACGTGTGATGTGTAAAAACTTCCGTTGTTTTTAAATCAGCGGAAAAAGTTGCTCTAGAATTAGCTGTTAAATTCTATTCAGCAGAAAAAAAATATACTCTCATTAGATTATAATCTAATGAAAATATTGGTGACGAAATTATAGCAATATTAGTAATAATAAGGAAAACAATGATGATAAGAATAAGAATTATTTTAATAATAATAAAGATGCTAAAAACATTAATAATAATAATAAAGGTAATGCCAGTGGTGATACTACTAATAATATCACAATAACAATAATGATAGAAACAATAATGGAAATAACAGTAATACAATGATAGTATTGACTATCATAATGAGGGTAATTGTTATGGTGACAATTTGCTGTCCTGGCGCAGCGGTAAGGTGCTGGTCTAGCAAAAAAAAAATATGAACAGAGTTTTATGAAGATTTTACCAGAGATGCGCCTTGGCCAGATTCTCTTAAATTTTGGAGATCATTCGAATCGTGATCCGGATCCAGAAATTGTTTTAATGGTTGCATCATTACCTCTAGTGTAATTTGAATGTCTTTATTTAAGTGTGAATAGTTTTATTGCATCGGAGACCTTCCCTTGCCTTCTAGTTATTACTATCATCATTATTAATATTATCATCATAACCATTATTATATTTATTTTTCTCTTTCTTTTATTATTTTTATTTCTATCATCGTTATTATTATTGTTGTTACTCTACTAATAATAATATCGATAATAATGATTATAGTAATAACAAGAATAATAACGATAATAACAATAATAAAAATGATATTAATATTGACAGTGATGATAATAATAATTAATAACAATATTAATCATAATAACAGTAATAGTAATAATAATAACTATGATAATAATAATTAGATGAATGTTGATGACAGTAGCAATAATAACAATAATTGTAATAATAACGATCATAACAATAATAATTATGATAATGATGATCACGACAATAATCATTATAACAATAACAATAATAAAGGTGATCATAATAATAACGCCAATGATAATAGTAGTGATAATAATAACAATGATAATATCAATCACAATAATGATAATGATAATGACAATGAAATAGCAAAAAATAACCATGATAATGATAATGAAAATCATTTTAAAGATCTTAATAATATTATTGATAATAACGAAAATTATAATAATGATATCAAAATAATTGTCAAGGTAATAGTAATGATTATAATAATAGTTATGATAATAACAGCACTACTAATAACAACAACTATATAACAATAATAAAAATCATCATTATAATAATGATAAGGAAAATAACAAAATAACGATTATAGTGATGTAAGAATGATAATAATAACATAAGATATCATAACGTAACCATTATAACAATAATAAAAAAGGATAATGATAATTATATCAGTAATAATAATGATGACAATGATAAAAATGGTAATCACAATAACAATGATAATAGTAATAATGATAACAAAATCAATTATTATTGTTATTATTATCATCATCATGACCAGTGGATAATGATAACATCAATTATAATTATCATCATTACCATTACCATTATTATTATAATTATAATTATAATAATAATAATAATTATTATTATTATTATTATTATTTATTATTATATTATATATTATCATTATTATCATTACCATTATCAAAATCATAATCATAGTCATAGTCATAGTCATTATCATAATCATAGTCATAGTAATAGTAATAGCAATGGTAATAGTCATAGTCATTATCATTATCATAATTATCATTATTATGATTATTATTACTATTACATTCATTATTTTCATCATAGTAAAACCAATAATTATAATGATGGTGATGATATGAAAATAATTATGACAAAAAAGTGATGACAATATTGATAATGATAGGGATATTAATAATAATGATAATAATAATAATAATAGTGATTAAAAAATTAATGATAAGGAAAATGATGATTGTAATAATAATGATGATGATGATAATAATGATATAATAATAATAATAAAACAATAATGATAATAATAAATGAAAAAAAATGATAAGAGAATATACAATCATAAAAGAATTAACGATAACAAAAAGAAAGAACTGAGAGAATGATGCTAAATCTTTCTTCCCAAATTTACACTTGTCTATACCAGACTTCCAGAACAACATTAAATCATGCAGTTTTCATGCACCGACGCTGCAAACAGCAAATGATGCGAAACACGGCAGCCTATGGACCGGCATGCACAGGCGAGAAGACACTGAGAAACGAAGATTTAGTGCATGGTGTTGCGGAGAATATTTGACGTGCGGTGAATATCAAGGAGATCTAGTGTTGCAAAAAATTATTGTTTTGTTAAATTGGTTATTATAGTGTTAGGGAAGATTTTGCAATCTGAATATCTTCGTATGTCTTTTATTTCTAAATGATTATTCTTATCATTCATTTTTGTCATTGATATTCTCATTCTCATTATTATTATTATTATTATTATTAAAATTATTATTGTTGTTGTTGTTGTTGTTATTCTTTTTCACAGCTTTTCAGCTGGTTTTGTGCGTGTGGTATCTGGTTAAAGCCTTTAACCTGGGATATCCAGCACCTTCCTTAATATTCTAGCGGATCCTAGTAGTGCAGAGAACTGCGCTCTGTCTACTTCTTTCTCGTCCACCTCCAGCATTTTCAAAAACTCTCCCAGTCGCCCTCCTGCCCCCAGTGCTCCAACAACAACAGGTATTATATTCGTTGATGTCATCCACAGCCAGCTTAATTCCCTAGCCAGGTCCTGATATTTTTCTATTTTCTCCTCCTTTTCTTCTATTCTTGCATCCCCTGGCACTGTTATATGTCTATTATCCAAGTATGGTTCATTTCCTTGTCCTTCACAACGATGTCTGGTCTGCGGGCTTGTATTACGTCATCAGTTTGTATTGAAAAGTCCCAGAGGATTTTAACCTTCTCATTCTCTAGCACCTTCTCTGCCGTGTGATCGTGCCAATTCCTTTCATGTTGGAGTCCGTATCTTTTGCACAGGTTCCAGTAGACCAACTATGCCAATTTATCGTGCCTCTTCTTATACTCAGTTTGAGCAATCTTGGAACATTCACTGAGAATGTGGAACGTGGTCTCGTCTCTTTAGTTACACATTCTGCAGAGAGATTTCCCAGACTGCTTTTCTATTTTGACTTTCCTCCATCGTGTTGGTAGTGCCTGGTCTTGCGCCGCGGTGATGAGTCCCTCTGTTTCTTTCTTCATATAGCCATTCTTTATCCACTTGTAAGTCCTCTTTATGTCTGTCTTGTCCGCTATCTTGGCATATTGCCTATGTAGTGCTTTCTCCTGCCAATCCTTCTCCTTTGTTTCTTTCTGTAGGTTTTGATATTCCCTTTTAGATCTTGTTTTCGTCAGTCTCTTCAGCAGTCGGTTATATCCTTTGTCTTCGTTTTTGATGTAATCCGACAATCCATGCTCCTCAGTTCTGATGGTTTCCTCTGCTGATTGTAATCCTCGTCCACCTCCATTTATCTGCAAGTACAGTCTAGCCATATTCGCTCTCGTGTGTAGCGTTCTGTTGATGATCATTAGTTTGCGTGTCTTTCTGTCCATATTCTGTAATTCTTCCTGCGTCCAGTCATGGATTCCTCCAGAGTATCTGAGTACAGCAACTGCCCATGTGTTGATTGCTCTTATAACATTGCCACCATCAGCATTTCCAATATCCAAGAATGTGGCACCAAGCCATACACTTTTTGGTAGTCTTTCCATGCCATTGCGATTCCGGTTTTCCGCTGTTTACAATCCTTCAGTATCACCTTATCAAGCATCAGATGGTCTTTCGTTCCTCTGTATCCTGTTCTACATCCCTTTTGTTACTCTCCACTCAGATCATTGTCTTCCAGGTGCCTGTATATCTCAACAGACAAGATGGACATCAACAACTTCCATACAATAGGTAGGCAGGTGATCGGTCTATAGTTTCCTGGTATCCTCCCTTTTGATTTATTCTTTTGTATCAGTACAGTTCTCCCAGTTATTATCCATGTAGGTGCATGTGCTGTCTCCAGGCATTCATTCAGATATTCTGCAAGCTTGCCGTGAAGGTTGGTCGGGTTTTTTATCGAAAACCCTTGCACAGCATCTGGGTCTGGAGCATTCCAGTTTGGTAACTTCACTAGCGCTTTCTTCAGCATCTCTTTTGTTATTCTCACGTCTTGTTGTCTGGTTGGTCTTTCCAGCTTTTGTTGTACTCTATTGATCCATGGTGCATTTCTATCATGTTCATTTGCTTGTCCCCAAATGTCCTTCCAGAATCTCTTGGTTTCCTCTTCCTCTGGTATTTGGTCTGCTTCCCGTGTCTTGTTTTGAACTTTATCGTAGAATCTTTTTCTGGTTGTTATCAAACATCCGGTTTTGTTGGTATTGTTTCACCCTGTCCTCATACCTCTTTAGTTTCTCTGCAGTTGCTGTCAATCTCTGCTTCAGCTCCTCAAACACTTGTTGGAATCTCTTTCTTTTGATGTCATGTCTTTGTTCCATCTTTCTTCGTACTCTATCATTGTAGTCCCTGTTTATTGCTTCCTTTACTCTGCTTATCTCTTTTTGGATCTCTTGCACCCTTGTTTTCAGCCTTCGCTTCCATGCTGGTTCTTCATATTCCTTCCTGTTCTTAGCAGTTTCTGTGTGACAATCTCTGCACTCGTATAGTTGTCATTCAGTTCTGTGATGTTATCAATCAGTACAAATTCTATGATTTCGTTTTCTTCTTCAATTCCTCTGTGATCTTCCGTTTGTCCACATGTCTGATGTTAGGTAACTCTTCTCTCATAATCTGCACCCCATCTCCTTGGGTCTTTATTCTTTTAACTAGATTCCTCTTCTCTTCTGTTAGCAATGTCACATCCCTGATGTTATCAGCTCCCTGTTGGTGTTGCTCACTTCTTGGTCCATTATCGATTCTAGCCATTTCAGTTGCCTCCGCCATTCTCGTCATCTCTGCAGTGTCTCCCTCTCCATCCCTTTCATTACTCTTCATTTCGCTCATTTTGATCTCGTCAAGCTCCTCAGATGTTAACCTGTTTTTGTTTACTATTACTCGTGCCTGCATTGTCAGTCTGTTTGTAGTCAGTGTGAATCCACCTCTGTCTTTCCAGATCTTATCCATTCTCTGCATGTAGCCTCTCTTGTTTGGTTCACTGCGGTAATAGCACTGCATGATCTTGATGTTATCTGCTCTCGAAAACTTCCTACGTTGATTAGCTGTCTCTTCAATGCCAGTAATAGTATGACGACCCTGGGCTGCCTGGTCCTCCACTGCACCATTGCCGGGCGAGAGCTGGGTACTTGTAGTAGCCCTCTCATTTACGCCGTTAATCTGTATTTCATCATTTGTATTAATCGTGTGTGTATGAGTTTGTTTGTTTTTTCTGTCAGGGTTGAATCCCTTATCCATTTTCTGTAGGGGTTGGCTCCCTTAGCTGGAGATTGGCACATCTAACCCAGCCAGCAGTGGGATTTGTTTTCTTCTCTCAGGGTTTACTCCCTTAGCTTTTCACCAAAGGTGTTACCCACAAGGCAGTGGGGGTCCAGTGGAGCGCTGAGCACCCAGCCGGAATTCTGAAATTCCATCGAGACTGACGCTAAATTATTATTATTATTATTATCATTATTATCATCGTTATTATTATCATTATCATTATTGTCGCTATTGCTATTACCAGTGATGCTGTCATTGATATTTTTATAGTTGTTTTTGTTTGATGTTTATTGTTGATATTAATATAGTTATTATTATGATTATCATTTTCATTTTTGATATCTTTATTATCTTGATATTCTTTATCTTTATCATTATCATTGTTGTTGTTTTTGTTGCTAATAGTAACGTTGTCGTTGTATCTCAATAAGCATTTCATTTATTATATTTTTCTATTGTCTTTATTATCATTGCTATTGTTTTGTTATCAATTGTAGCATCATAATTACCATCATTATAATCCTCATTAGTGTTAGCAGTAGTAGTAAAAGTGGTAGTAGTAAAAACAAGTAGTAACAACGAAGCAGAAAGTAGTAGTAAGACTAGAGTTACTATTCTGATTACTGCTACTACTACTACTACTACTACTGTTCATTACCGTTACTATTATCTCTATTATTACTATTATTAATATTATGGTTATGGTTATCATTGTTATCATCATTAAGAGTACTAGCGTTCTTTATGATCATTATTCTTATCAATATTATCATTATAGTAGTATTGGTAGTAGTAAGTATCATTATTATCATTGTTGTTGCTGTTATAATCACCTTTATGATACCATTACTGTTATTATTACCATTATCATTATCATTATTATATCCACTATCATCATTATTATCATTTACGATTATTGGTATCATACTTGCTTTTCTTATCTTTATATTCATTTTTATTATTATTATTATTATCATTATTGTTATTAATATTATCTTTGTTATTATTGTCATCACTGTTATTAATATTATCATTGTTATTATTATCATTATTATTAATATTAACATTGCTATTATCATTACTGTTATCAATATTATCACTGTTATCATTATTATCAATATTATCATTGCTATTATCATCAATTGTTATCATTATTATCATTGTTATTATTATCATTATTGTTATCAATATTATCATTGTTATTATCATTATTGTTATCAGTATTATCATTGCTATTATCATTATTGTTATTGATATTATCATTGTTATAAATATCGTAGTCAATATTTTTATTGCTACCGTTGTTATCATTACCATTACTGTTCTTATTGCTGTGATTTTGCTTGTTTCATTATCACTACCATCTTATATATTGTTTATCTCTCCTCTCTTCTATCTTCTGTCTCTCTCTCTCTCTCTCTCTCTCTCTCTCTCTCTCTCTCTCTCTCTCTCTCTCTCTCTCTCTCTCTCTCTCTCTCTCTCTCTCTCTCTCTCTCTCTCTCTCTCTCTCTCTCTCTCTCTCTCTCTCTCTCTCTCTCTCAAAAAAATCCCATATCTTACTTTGTTATCCTTGTAAAATTGAATATTTTGACACAGCCGTTGCACAAGGAGAGGCAAGTTTGTGTCGCAAAGCCGGTTGGCTCGCGTGCAGTTGCACAGGAGAGACCAAAAAGGCTCTTAATCTATCCTAGAAATCTCAGAAGGTCAGTTCGCTTGACATATAAAGTAAATGCATAAATGTCAAACGCCAAAGCCTGCCCGTATTTTTCTCTCGTTCCTTTTCTTCTTCTTTTTCTTTTTCTTTCTTTAGATTTTCGGTATTTCCCTGATATTATATGCTCTTGCAGACGCACGCTCT
>NW_020868883.1:431634-434134 GCF_003789085.1 Penaeus vannamei
TTTCTATCTGTCTGTCTATATATGTATGTATCTACTTATCTATCTATCTGCCTATGGAAAATATTTACCTTAGACATCAAAATACTTATTAACTATTTCTATCTCAGCTCGACCCTTAATGTATATGCATATAAATGATTTTTTCATTAATTTATTACCTTATTCATTCATGTATATCTATCTATTCAACCATACACTTACCCTTTTACGTATTTATTTATTTATATACTTATCTATTCATTGTATTAATCTATTTACTATTTTGCGCACCTTTAGAAAAGAAAGTTAAGAAGAAAAGAAAAACTTTTTCCTCTTGAAATGCTTCTTCCGTAACTGGAAGAGAAAAAAGACAGAGAGAGAAAGAGAGAGAATGAGAGAGAGAGAGAGAGAGAGAGAGAGAGAGAGAGAGAGAGAGAGAGAGGAGAGAGAAGAGAGAGAGAGAGAGAGAGAGAGAGAGAGAGAGAGAGAGAGAGAGAGAGAAGAGAGAGAAGAGAAGAGAGAGAGAGAGAGAGAGAGAGAGAGAGAGAAGAGAGAGAGAGAGAGAGAGAGAGAGAGAGAGGAGAAAGAGAGAGAGGAATGGAGAGAGGGAGAATGAGAGGAGAGGATAGAAAGAGAGAGGGAAGGAGAGAGAGGAATAGAAAGAGAGATGAGAGAGCGAGAAAGATGAGAAGATGCGATAATGAGAGAAATAGATAATGAGACAATGAAATGGAATCGTAACGGTAATGGAAAGATGGTAATAGTCGTTGTAGTAGAGATAGTTGTAATATTACTATCACTATTATCATTATTACTATTATCATCATTATCAACAACATTATCATTATCATTTTAGTGTCATTATTGATAAGGATAATGTTGATAATGATGAAAAAATAGAGGAAACAATAACAATGGTAATAATGATAATAATATCATTGATGATGATGATGACGACAGCGTTAATGAGGCTGATAATAATAATATTGATAATGATAATAACAATATAATGATAATAATAAATGATAACAATAATATAATAATATGAGGATGATGATAATAATGAATAGTAAATAATAATGATAATAATAATAGTAATAATAAGAATAATAATAATAATAATAATAATGATGATGATGATGATGATGATGATGATGATGCTAATAACAATACCAATAATTACAATGATTAATGAAAGGAAGAGAGAAAGAGAGAGAGATAGAGATGACGCTAATAATAATAATGAAAATGAAAACGATAATGATAATAACAATAATGGCAACACTGATGAACATAACACCGGTGAATAGTAGTAATAATAACATGATAATAATAATGATGATTATAACGATGATAAGAAGATCAACAATATCAACAAAAAAAAACAATAACAACGACAATATCAATAATGATATTGATGAAAATTATAAAGATAATGTAAATGACATTTGTGATGATTATTACAGTCACAAATATGACAATGATAGAGATTCGATGACATTGCTACTATCCATCATTAATACGAACTTCATTAAGTGACTTACTTATAAATCCAATATTCCAAGTGCCTGTAAGTAAGACGAGGAAAGGAAGGAGGAAAATAAAATAGTAATATCAGTTTCCAAGTCAAGTAATGGGAGAAAGTTGGAGAAAACTTGAAGACTTAGGTAGGAGGAAGGGGGGGGAGGGGGAGAGGTAAGGGTGATGCTTAAGGCCATGGGAGAGCTCTGCGATCTCTGTGTCTGGACATTCGTCTGTCTGTCTTTGTGTCTGTGTTTATTTGTTTGTTTGTTGTTCGATGGCCTGTTTCTTTCTCTCTCTCCGTATCTCTCTTTGTCTATTCTCTCTCTCACTCTTTCTATTTCTCTCTCTTTCTATCTGTTTATCTATCTATCTATCTCTTTTTATCTCTCTCTCTCTCTCTCTTTCTATCTATCTATCTATCTATCTATCGCTTTTTATCTCTCTCTCTCTCTTTCTTGTTCTCCTTCATTTTCTTCTTCTTCTTCATCATCAATCATCATCTCTCTCTCTCTCTCTCTCTCTCTCTCTCTCTCTCTCTCTCTCTCTCTCTCTCTCTCTCTCTCTCTCTCTCTCTCTCTTCTCTCTCTCTCTCTCTCTCTCCTCTCTCTCTCTCTCTCTCTTTCTCTCTTTCTCTCTCTCTTCTCTCTTCTCCTCTCTCTCTCTCTCTCTCTCTCTCTTCTCTCTCTCTCTCTGCTCTCTCTCATCTTCTCCTTTCTCTCCATCCCTCTCTTCCTCTCTCTCACTCTCTTCTCTGTTCACATCAGATCTACCATCTCTCCCCTTCTCTCTTTCCCTCCCCTTCCTCTCTCTCTCTCTCTCTCTTCCTCATCTCTCACCCTCTTACCTCCTCTCTCACCCTCTCTCTCACCCTCACGCTCTCACCCGGTCCTCACGCTCACTCTCCACTCTCCATCTCGTCTCTCTCTCTCTCTATCTCCTCTCCTCACCTTTCGACTCAGTTCTCTCATCTCTCCTCTCTTCTCTCATCTCTCTCAAC
>NW_020868883.1:446634-461905 GCF_003789085.1 Penaeus vannamei
TAAGGAGGGAAGGGGAGGAACAGGGAGAGGGGACGGAGGGGGAAAAAGGATGGGGAGGGAAGGGGAGGAAACAGGGGAGAGGGGAGGGGAGGGGGAGAAAAGATGGGAGGGAGGGGAGAAAAGGGCAGGAGAAACTATGATAGGAAAGGAATTGGGGGAACAAGGGAGGGGAAAGATGGGGAGGGAAGGAAGGAACAAGGGAGAGGGAGGGGGAGGGGGAGAAAAGGATGAGGAGGGAAGGCAAGAAACAGGGTGAGGAGGAGAGAAACTATGATGAGGAAGGAATTGGGGGAACAGGGGAGGGGAAGGGAATAAGATGAGAAGGAACAGGGGAGAGGGGAAAAAGATGGGGAGGGAAGGGGAGGAACAGCGGAGAGGGAGGGACAGAAAAAGATGAGGAGGAAAGGGGAGGAGGAGAAACTATGATGAGGAAGGAATTGGGGAACAGAGGGGAAGGAATAAGATGAGGAGGAACAGGGGAGGGGAGAAAAAGATGGGGAGGGAAGGGAGGAACAGCAGAAGGGAGGAGAGAGGGAGAAAAAGATGGGAGGGAAAGGAGAGGAGGAGAAACTATGATGAGGAAGGAATTGGGGGAACAATGGAGGGGAAAGGAATAAGATGAGGAGGGAAAAGGAGGGGAGGGGAGGGGAGAAAAAGATTGGGAGGAGGAAATTGGAGGAACAGGGGGAGGGGAAGGGAGAGAATATGAGGGAAAGGGAGAAACAGAAGAGGAAGGAGAGAAAATAAGATAAGGAGGGAATGGGAGAAACATGGGAAGGGGAAAGGGACTAAGATGAGGAAGGAATGGGAGGAACAGGGGAAGGGAAGGGGAGAGAATATGAGGGAATGGGAGAAACAGGAGGGGAAGGAGAAAAAATAAGATGAGGAGGGAATGGGAGAAATAGGTGGAGGGGGAGGGGAAGGGGTTGAGGAAGAGGAAAACAAGCAGAAAGGGAAGGTGGAGGGGATAAAAGCAATATGAGGGAATAGGGAAGCAGAAAGGTAGGGGATAAATAGAAATGGGGCAGTGGGAAGAAGGAGACCATAAGATAAAGAGGGAATAGGAGTAACAGGGGGAAAGGAAAAGGGGAGGAGGGGGGAAAGGGGGGAAACGAGCGGAGAGGGGAAGGAGAGGGAGGTGCAATATGGGGAAGGAGGGAGTGGGAGAATAATAAAAAAATAATAATATAAAAAAAATAAAAAAACGGGAAGTGGGAAGGGGAGGGGGGGGGGGGGGGGGTGAAATAAGCAGAGACGGAAGGAAAAGGAGGAAAAATCTAAGGGGTAGGGAGAAGCAGAATGAATAAGGGAGTGGGGAGATTGACAGAATGAGAGCAACAGTGGAAAGAGGGAGGGAGAAGGGGAGGTAGAGTTGAAGAGGAAGGGGAAGAGGGACACAGGCGAAGGAGGAAGGAAGAGGAGAAAAGCGAAACTGGAGGAGAAGGGAGAGGAAGAATGACATTCAGAGAGTTGGAAGAGTGAGGGAATAGAAGGAACAGGATTAGTGGGAAGGGAGAACAGAAGAGGGACATAGGAAGAGTGAGAAAGACTGAAGAAACTGTGGAGCGCAAGGAGACAGGAGGAAGGACGTAAGGAATAAAAGGAATAGACTGAATGAAGAGAAGGAGGGGGAGAAGAGAGAAAAATATGCTGAAGAAAGGCGGGAGGAAAAGGAAGTGAGTTTTGAAGAGGTGAGGCAAATGGCGGAGGATTGGAGGGAGGGAGAACGCGAGCGAAGCAAGAGAGAAAGGAAAGCGAGGAGAGAAACTGGAATTGGAGATCAAAAGTGAGAGAAAGAATAAGGTACAAAGGAAATGGAGAAGACGTTCGGAACGGGCGTAGAGAAAGATGGAAGAACTGATAAAGAATGAAGAACAAAAAAAGAAACGAATATAAAAAAGGGAAAAATGCAGGAGAGAAGGATGCTGAAAGGAAGAAAATTGGAGATAGTGGAAACCAAGATGCTGAAGAAGAAGAAGAATTCGCTAAGTGAAGAAAAAAGGAAAGAGTGAAAAAGGAAAATATAAATAAGGGTGAAAAAGGAGGAAACAAAAGATACGAAGTGAAATAAAGGAATACAAATGATGAAAAAAATATATATAAATGGCAAAAATGAAACAAAGGTAAAATGAAAAATGAAACAGGACGAAAGAGAGAAAAATAACAGGTAACAAGAGAGACAAGGAGAGATTAAAGACACTCCGTATTCTGGACGCGAGTGAAGGGATAATGGAAGAAGGAAGAAGAAAAAATAAAGGAAAGGCAGATAGAGAGAAGCAGAGGGAAGAGATAGATAGAGAGAAGAGAAGAGATAAGAGCAGAGAGAGAAAGAGATAGATAGAGAGAAAGCAGAGGGAGAGAATAGATAGAGAGAAGCAGAGGGAAGAGATAGATAGAGAGAAGCAGAGGGAAGAGATAGATAGAGAGAAGCAGAGGGAAGAGATAGATAGAAGAAAGCGAGAGGGCAGAGCAGAGAAGCAGAGGGAAGAGATTAGATAGAAGACAGAGGGATAGAGATAGATGGAGAGAGCAGGGAAGAGAAAGATAGATAGATAGACGAGAGAGAGAGAGAGAGAGAAAGACGAAGAGTTGAGAAAGAGAGACAGACAAACTAACATGAAAACATATGTAAAACTGACAGAAAGACAAAACAGAAGTTAAATGGAATCATTTACAGAGAGACCAAGACACACATGTTACAAAGTGAACGAACGGAAAGGAGAGGGAGAGAGAGAGAGAGAGAGAGACAGAGAGAGAAGAGAGAGGAGAGAGAGGGAGAGGAGAAAGGAGAGGAGGAGATGAGAGAGAGAGAGGAGAGAGGAGGGAGGGAGGGAGGGAGAGGGAGAGAGAGAGAGAGAAGAGAGAGAGAGGAGAAGAGAGAGAGAGAGAGAGGAGGAGAGAGAGAGAGAGAGGGGAGAGAGAGAGAGAGAGAAGAGAGAGAGAGAAGAGAGAGAGAGAGAGAGAGATGAGAGAAACACTTTAAATTCGAGGAGAGAGAGAGAGAGAGAGGGAGGGGAGAGAGAGAGAGACAGGGAAGAGAGGAGAAAAGGTGGGAGGAGAGAGAGAGCGAGAGAGAGAGACGAGAGAGAGAGGAGAGGAGAGAGAGAGAGAAAGGAGAGAGAGAGGAGAGAGAGAGAGAGAGAAGAGAGAGAGAGGAGAGAGGAGAGAGAAGAGAAGAGAGAAACACAAATCGCAGGCAAAAGGAGAGATGGGGGAGAGGAGAATCAAAACAACCCCAAGAAATAAAGCGATAAAGAAGGCAAGAGAGCCAAAGATGGCTAACGACGTGGCACCTCTGTCGATAGTAAATCCAATGAAGTCAATTTAAGGATTACAGAGTCATTNACAACCACCATCCCAAAAAAGAAAAAAACGACAAAAAAGAGAAAAAGAAAATAAAAAATAAACTAAAAAAAAAAAAAAGAAAAAAAAAAACAAAAAAGAAGCACGAAGGAACGAAGAGAAAACCAAAAACGAAAAAAAAGAAACAAAAAAAGAGAAACAAACACACAAAAAAAAAAAACGAAAAGAAAAAAACTACACCAAAATAGAAGACAAAAATACAAAAGAAAACAACCAGCACAACCACACCCACCATAGGCACGACCAAACGAGATCACAAACCAAAACAACAAAACAAAAAAACAACAAAGAACAGCAAAACAAAAAACAAAAACAAAAGAACAGAGAAAACAAAAGGAAAAACAACAAAAAAAAACACAGAAGACAAACAATACCTCAACAGAACGAACAAAAACACACAAAACACGAGAAAGCACCACCCAACGAAAGAACAAGCACCAACAGAGAGTAAACCCCCCACGTACCAAGCCAAGAAGACACGAAAACAAACCCCCTGAGATCGCGGCACCGAAACACACATGCAGTACGAGCCCAACAGGAGAAAAGAAAATGAGACAGAACACGAAAAAAAAAAAAAAGACCAAACAAACACGAGAGAAAAAAAGAATAAAAGTATGGATGAGAAGAGAAGATAGAGGAGGAAGTGAGAGATGAGATGGAGAGAGAAGCAGAGAGAGACCGAGAGGAAAGAGAGAGGGCACCATAGAGGAGGGAGAGGGAGAGAAGTAAGGAGGGGAGAGGATGAGAGAGAGGAGGAAAGAAGGAGAGGAAGAGGGGAGAGAAAAAATAGAGAAGAGAAACCAAGCTTAAATCGAGGAGGAGAGAGAGGGGAGGGAGAGAGAAGAGAGAAGAGGAGGGGTGAGTGAAGAAGAGACAGGGAGGGAGAGAGAGAGAGTGGTATGAGAGAGAGAGAGAGAAAGAAAGGAGAGAAGAGAAGATGAGAGAGGAAATTAGAAGAGAGAAGAGAAGAATAAAAACAAAAACAAAATACAGGAAGAGAAGACGAGAGAGAGAGAAAGAAGAGAAGGAGAGAATAAGAGAGAAGAAGAGAACAGAAAAAAAAAGAGAAGAAGAGAAACAACAAAAAAAACTATAAATCAGACAAGACAAAAAGAAGATGAGAAAAGAAACTGAAGAGAAAGCAGAAGAATCAAAGAGAACAAAAAACCCAAAAAGAAAATTTAAAAGCAGACTAAAGAAGAAAGAAGAGAGAAGTAACACCAAAAAAATAGGCAAAACGTGTCACTCTGTCGATAGTAAACCAATGAAGTCAATTTAGAGGATTACAGAGTCATTAATTAGGAACGGAATGTGGTAAGTGGGGTGCGTACGGTGAACTAGGATTAGAAGGAGAGGGCAACAGAGAGGCGATGGGAGAGGGGGGAGGCGGAGGAGGGCAGAAAGGGAGAGGGGGAGAGGGAAAAGGCGGGAGAGACAAGGGTTGCGAGAGGGGATGAGACGGGGAGGGGGGGGAGATGGGGGAAGAAAGAGGGAGAGAGAGAGGAGAAGGAGGAACGGGGGGAGAGGGAGGGGAGAGAGGGGGAGAGAAGGGGAGAGAGGGGAAACGGAGGAGAGGAAAGGGGGAGGAGGAAGGAAGAGAGGGGAGAAAGGAAAAGAAGAAAGCGATAGATGGGGGAGAGGAAGGAGCGGAGGGAGGAGAAATGTGACGGAGATGGGGGTGGGAGGAAGGACGAAGGACGGTTGATTAGGGCGAGTGAGAGGAGGACGGAGGGGAGGGACGATAGGCGGCGCTCATCTATGAGCGGGCCCAGAGATGAGGAGGAGGAGATGGGGGGGGGGAAAATAGAGAGGGGGAAAGAAGAGAAGAGGGGCAGGAGAGGGGTCGAATTGGGGGGGGTTAAAGAATGAGAGCGTGGAGGGGAGCTCATGATTTGAGGGCGCTCACAGCATTTATTAATCGAGGGGGAAGAAATGGGAGAAGCTAAAGGAGGGAAGGGATGGAGAGAGGGAGTCAAGGTAAGAAAATTAGATTCCGGGGAGTGTCAAGTCGGCGACAGAAAATTTGAATGGAAATTGGGGAGAATGACGATTAGATGATATGATATAATATATATATTTATATATATATATATAATATTATATATATTATATATGTGTGTGTGTGGTGTGTGTGTGTGTTTGTGTGTTGTGTGGTGTGTGTTGTGTGTGTGTGTGTGTGTGTGTGTGTGTGTGTGTGTGTGTGTGTATGTATATATATATTACTATATATATATAATATATAATATATATATATTATATATATTATATATACTATATACATATTATATATATATATAATATATATATATATATATATATAGAGAGAGAGAGACACTGAGGAGAGGAGAAGAGAGAGAGAGAGTGACGAATGAGGAGTAGAGTAGGAGATGGGCGAGAGAGAGAGGAGAGAGAGAGAAGAGAAGATGATGGGAGAGGAGGAAGAGAGAGAGAAGGGAGGAGGAGAGAGAGGCAGAGAGAGATGAGAGACGGAGTGAGAGAGAGAGAGAGAGAAGAGAGAAAGAGAGTAGAGAGAGAGGAGACGAGAGAGAGAGGAGGAGGGAGAGAGAGAGAAGAGAGAGAGAGAGAGAAGGAGAGAGAGAGAGAGGAGGAGAGAGAAGAGAGAGAGAGAGAGAGAGAGAGAGAGAGAGAGAGAGAGAGAGAGAGGAGAGGAGAGGAGAGAGAGTGAGAGAGAGAGAGATGAGAGAGAGAGAGAGAGAGAGAGAGAGAGAGAGAGAGAGAGAGAGAGAGAGAGAGAGAGAGGAAGAGAGGAGGAGGAGGGGAGATGGAGAGAAGGAGAGAGAGAGAGGAGAGAGAGAGAAGAGAGAGAGAGAGAAGAGCGAGAGAGAGAGAGAGAGAGAGACGAGATGAGAGAGAGAAGAGAGAGAGAGAGAGAGAGAGAGAGAGAGAGAGATCAGAGAGAGAGAAATCACGGCGAGGGAGAGGGCAGAGGGGAAGGCTGAGAGCCTGGAAATTGCAGATATGATTGCCAATGAGGGTGTGAGCAGCAGGACGGTGGGTCCTCCCCTTCCCCTCCCTCCTCCCCCCTCTTTCCTTCCATTACCCCCTTCCTCTTCCCCGGCCCCGTCCCTAATGTCCCATCCCTCCCCGACCCCCGTCCTTCTACTCCGCTTCCTTGCCCCCTCTCTCCTCCTCCTCTCCTCCTTCTCCTCCTCATTCTTCTCCCTCCACCTACCCTTCCTTCACTCCAATCTTGCTCCTTCCCCCCCTCATCCCCTAATCCCCTCCCCGCCCCTTCCCTCCCTCACCTCCCATCTCCTCGTCCCTTCCCTCCCCCCATCTCCCTCCCCTAGATTCTCCCTCTTCCCCTATGATCCCCCTTCCCAGACCCCCTAAGCCTCCCCAGCCCTAGAGCCCCCAAGCCCCCCCTAAGACCCCCTCCCTCTAGCCTCCAGACCCCTCTAGCCCCCCTAGAGCCTCCCTCCACCCCCTAGACCCCCTAGAGTCCTCCCTCCAGCCCCTAGACTCCCCTAGACCCCCAGACCCTTAGAGCCTCCTAGCCCCCTAGGACCCCCTAGAGCCTCCCTCTAGCCTTCCAGACCCCCTCTAACCCCCCCTAGACCCCCTAGACCCCCTGGACCCCCTAGAGTCTCCTCCAGCCCTAGACTCCCCTAGACCCCCTAGGACCCCTTAGAGCCTCCCTCCACCCCCCTAGGACCCCCTAGAGTTCCTCCCCTCCTAGCCCCTAGACCTCCCCTAGACCCCCTAGGACCCCTTAGAGCCTCCCTCCGACAGCCAGATTAAAGCAGCGTGTTCTGCGCCTCGTGAATCACACTGGAGTCGCATCAGCCTCGTTCGCACACGCTGCCTGGATATACCCTACACGAACGCGCCGCCCCCGACACTTCATTCCGAGCTTCCGACAACGGTTCCTTAAATAGGAGACGCTGCCTAACCCTACGCGAACGCTCGGCCGGATGCCTGCTACACGAACGCGCTTACTCGGAACATGGATCCGCCGAGTACGGGTACGTCATTACGCGAACGCCCTGGTTCATACGGATCTCACGAACGCTGAATTTATCGCACAGAAGCAGTTGGGATTTTTTAAACAAATCTGAGGATAAAGAGAGTACTGTATTCTCTCTAAAGCTGCGCATCTGGCTAAGGAGATGCGGCTTACACGAACGCCCCCTGGAAGCACAGCGTGCGCGCGAAAACCTCCCTTTTTGCTTACCTTATCTTGAAGAGAGGATGCTCTTTTCTCTTTTGTTTTTTTCGTTTCTTTTCTGTTATCTTTTTTTATACAGAAGGAGGGAGATAAGGGGGGAAAGGTAAGAGTTTTCGCTTTTTCTCTTTCTTCTTTTTTCATGTTGATTTTTTTTTTATTCGTCGTTGTGTCTCGTTCCGGATTTCTCTCGGCAGATTCCGGGCGTTTTTATGTTTACTGTACGGTTAAATACACGTCGTTCTCGTTCGTTCGTTCATTCTCGTTCGTTCGTTCGTTCGCTCGTTCTCTTCTTCGTTCGTTCTCGCTCGTTCGTTCCCATTCGTTCGTTCTCGCTCGTTCTCGTTCGTTCGTTCTCGTTCATTTGTTCACGCTCGCTCGTTCGTTGTCGTTCGTTGTCGTTCGTTCGTTCTCGTTCGTTCTCGTTTTCGTTCTCGCGTTCGTTCGTCGTTCGTTTTCGCTCGTTCTCGTTCGTTCATTCTCGTTCATTTGTTCTCGCTCGCTCGTTCGTTGTCGTTCGTTCGTTCTTGCTCGTTCTCGTTCGTTCGTTTGTTTTCGCTCGTTCACTTGTTCTCGCTCGTTTGTTTTCGCTCGTTCCCTTGTTCTTTCTTGCTCGTTCGTTCTCGTTCGTTCTCGCTGAGTGCCCTTCCTCCGTGTTATTCCGCGTGAAATATCTCTCGTTCAAGATCATCCACGTCAAATCAAGCTTTTTTTTACTCTATTTTTCATCCTGTTTCTCTTTATTTTTTGTTTTGTTTTTCGATTTTTCTTTTTGTCTTCTATACGATAAAAGACCACTCCCTCGTTTTTTGTTGTTGTTTTTTTTTTTCTTCTGTCATATTAATATGAATCCCCTATTAATATGAGTTCTCCCTTCTCAAATAAAAATTATATTCATTTTTACCCGTCTATTCCTTGCTAATATCTGCGAGGATATTTCTCGCTACAGAGGTGTCATAAATTTTCAATATTTCCCAATCCAGACCCAAATTTGGCGTTATTCCGCTCCACATGTCATAGGTTTCTCGCTATTTCTCGTCATATATCGCAATTTCCCGTTGAATCTCGTCACATACCAGTAATTCCCACCATATCTCGTCACATAGCGCGAATTCCCGCCTGATCTCGCGTCGATATCGCTGTTCCTCGCTGTTTCTCGCTGTTTCTCGCCGTTTCTTGTTGTTTCTCGTTGTTTCTCGTCAGTTATCGCGGCGGCGTGAAAAGCACTCAAAGTGTTCCCTTAACAACGAGGAAATCTTTGATCTCGAACGCTCTCTCGCCTTCGCCATCTCTTCTCTCCATTATTGGAAGTTACACACGCTTCCACCGCGAAACTTTTGAGCTAACATCACAAATATTTGACACGCTGGGACCTGTTTGAGTGACGTTGGTTCTCGGGTGTGCAATGTGTGTGCTTTTGTGTCTGTAAATAGTGTTGTGTAGTGGCGTGTGTGTGAAATTGCACACGTTTACACATATGCATTAACATGCACACACACACGCACATTTACACACGCACAAACACATATAATATTTCACTATATATACACCACACGACACAGCACCATAAACAGTGAGGTGGTATGTGTGGTGGTTGCCTGTGTGAGTGTAGATAGTGGTGAACATGTGTGCAATAACAGTGAAGGTCATCGTGTGTGCGTATTGTGTGATAAAAACACGAAAATGTGTCTACTACGATATAATCACAAATAAAAAAATGTATACTAGATTAAGATACCTACTTGGATCTCTATAAATATACACATATAATATGCATATAGTATCCAAATCACCACGCCAGACATAATAGTAATAAGAAATCACAGCTACTACAAACTACACACCACATCAACATACACTACACTATAAACCACACACCTACTACACTACCCACACACATATACATACCTTACTAATCATCTAACAATATATACTCACTGACACACTACACACACACATACAAACCCACACCTATAAATACTAACTAACTTATAACCCTCACTCCAACTAACAAATAACATATATAATAATATGTACCTGTAATCATAATGATATATGAAAGTGTCAGCAAACACTATACTACTGACTACATACAAACGAATACACCAATAACTAATAATAATAATATAAACTATCAACAATAAACTAATACTATATATCACTATAAATGTATATACGTATAACTAACTCATGCACCATAAGTAATATACATCACCTACGTATTAACAAATACTATAAATATAC
Source organism: Penaeus vannamei (assembly GCF_003789085.1). NCBI lineage: Eukaryota > Metazoa > Arthropoda > Malacostraca > Decapoda > Penaeidae > Penaeus > Penaeus vannamei. The sequence goes on from NW_020868883.1 coordinate 456,428, forward strand.
TCACTCATGTAAATCAATAATTGACACATAATCGTCTACTATATACTACTACTAGATATATGTACTCTCATAAAACTATAATATTCTATATATTAATATATATATTGTGGCGTGTTCAACACCCGCGATGTGTGTGCTCTGTGCTGTTGACGCGTTGCACGTAGAATGTGATGTGTGGATGTGTGCCTCGTGTCGAAAAGAACCAACCTGTCTGTGCCTGTGGATGTGTGGTGTCGTGTGTGCCTGTGGTGTGTGTGTGTGTGTCTGTGTTGTGCTGTGTAGCGTCTCGTGTGTCTGTTCATCGTTCTCCTACTATATTATAGCCTACCTACCGTATCTAGCGTATTATTACTAACTCATAGTATAGTATAGTATCATATACTACTATACTCACTAAATATACAATACTACCGCCCTAGCCCCATACACTCACTCAATATACTCAGTCACCCCCTCATACCTATATACTACTACTATATATGTCATGTATTACTACCTACCACTATATATACTACTACCTATCTAGCTACCTATCACGCACTACTATATATTAGTAAAATTATATAGTTACTGCGTATATATATACTCTACCCTATACCCCTATACTACTCAGCATCCCCTCCCCTATCACCTACTACCCCCCCCCCTATACTCACCCTGTCACACTATAGCCCTAATATACTTATATAAAGGTCCTCACATATAAAATATGACAACATATAGCGTACTAATACGAATATAACCCGCCTACAAATATAAAATCACCTAAAAGTACTATAATAAATAACTCTTATATTTGTGTGGTGTTAGAAAGGTCGTGTGTGTGGTCGCAACCATAGTGGTATGTGTGTGTGTGTGGCGGTATGAATATAATAATAAATACTACCCCTATCAATATATATAAAGTATACTATATATATACTAGTATATAATATATATAGCATATAGTATATATGTATATTTATATATCTATTAATAACATTAATATAATATACTGTAAAAATATATATACATATACATATAGCATAACATAAATTAATATACTATATATATTTATATATCCCTATATAAAACCTAGCGTATATTATAGATAATATTATATACATGTACTATATATCCTATATACGTAATATATATATAGAGAGAGAGAGAGAGAGCGAAAAGAAGATGGAGAAGACGAGAACCGATAGTGAGACGAGAGAGAAGAGAGGAAGAGAAGAGAAGAGGCCGAGAGTAGAAGAGACACATAAACACACACACCACACACACACACACACACACACACACCACACACACACACACACACACACACATAGTACACACAACACACTCACACAAAAAGTCACAGACACATAAACATACCCACACATGCACACAAACACCTACACACATAAACATACAAACACATTTATATACCCACATATATTTTCAGACAGATAAGTAGATAGATAGATAGATAGATAGATAGATAGACGGAGTGATAGACAGGTAGATATATTGACAGATATATAAATAAGCTTATAGATAAATAGATAGATAGCTAGATAGATGAACAGATAGACAAATAAATAGCTAGACAGATAGATAGAGGGATGTGTACAGCCACAGAAGAGAAACTTCCTGTTTCCATTCTCAGCTGTTATTGAAATGTCATTTTTGCCAGAGGGAGAGAATAGGAAAAACAAAAACCCTTCACCCTCCCCCCCCCCAAAAAAAAAAAAAAAGAAGAGAGAGAGGAGAGAGAGAGAGAGAAAGAAAAATAGAGAGAACCGAAAACCGAGATGTGTGAATCTCTCTAACAACTCCATCCCGGCTGCAGCATCTCTCACTGTGTCTCTCCCAGGCTGACAAGAACGGCAGTCTTGATGGATCAGAGGCTGGGCGTGCGGTGCAGGGTTCGCACGAATACACGCCCAGACACGGTGTTGCGAGAGGGAGGGGGAGAGGGGGGGTGCGCGGGTGGAAGGAGGAGGAGAGAGAGAGGGTGGGTGGGTGGGTGGATGGGGGATGGTGGATGGAGGGAAGAGGGAAACGGTGGGTGGGAGAAGAAAGGGAGAGAGGAGGGAGGGAAGGAGGAGAGAGGGGAGAGGGTTGTTGCGAGAGGGAGGAGAGGTGGATGGGTGGAGTGGAGGGGGGTGGGGATGGAGGGAAGGAGGGCGAGGTGGGGGGTGGGATTGAGAGGAAGGAGGGAAGGGGAGAAGGAGTGGTGGAAGGAGGAAGAGAAGAAGGATGTGACAGTGGAGGGAATGAGAGAGAGAGGGGTGAGAGGGTTTGGGGGGTGGTGGAAGGGAAGGAGGGAGAGAGGGAGATGGTGGTTGGGAAGGCGGAAAGGGGAGAGAGGAGATGGTGTGGGGTGGGTGGGACGGAAGGAAGGAGAGAGGGAAGGAGGAAGAGGGTGGGGGAGAGAGGGGAGAAACGAGAGAGAGAGAAGGTAAATGGGGGTGGAGGGAAGGTGTAGAGAGGGGGAAGGATGTGGAGGGAAGCAGGGAAAGAGGGAGAGGGTGGGAGAGAGGGGAGGGAAGGAGAGGAGAGAGAGGTAAGGGGGGTGAGAGAGAGGGAGGAAGCAGGGAAGAGGAGAGGGTGGGGGTGGGAAAGGGGGAGGGAGGGAGGAGGAAGAGGAAGGGTAGGTGGAGGAAGAAGGAGAGAGGGGGGGTGGGTGGGAGGGAAGGAGAGAAAGGAGAGAGTGAGACCGAGAAAGAAATATAGAGAGAAAAGGGGAGGGAGTGATGGAGATGGAAAAGACAAGAAATAAATTCTATGGAAGACAAACAAACACATAGACAAAACGATCTGTACTATATATATATATATATATATATATATATATATTATATATATATCATATAGTATATATATATATTATATATATATAACCAAAGGAGATTTGCGTGTGGTAAAAGGATCGGAATCTCATCAGCAATTATATATCAAATAAAAAAGAAATAGAAGGGTTGATATGAGGGTTAATTAGCTATGGAATCGTTTCTTAATGATTCTTAATGTGTTTGACTTATATCCTTATTATACGGAATAAGGGCGGCGAGTTGTAATCCGACTTCCGGTGTATGATATTCGCTTAAATTTGCAACTATTTGTATGTTTGTTTATTTGGTCATAATCGTTATCATTGTTATCAGCGTTGAAATTATCATTATTCCTCTCATCATTATCATAATTGCTATAACTGTCATAATTTTTATTCATAATTATCATTATCAGTATCACCATCATCATAATTTTATTATCAATATCATTTCAATACTGTCATTATTATTCTAATCATTTTCAGTATCATCACCCTTGTCATTATTAACTCTTGGTATCATTATCATCACAGTCATAATTACCTCTATTACAGGCAATATAATAATCATCATTATCTCATTTTGTTATTATCTTTTTTATCGTTATCAGCTGAGTCATTTCCATCTTTATCGTTTCAGTTCTTTGTAAATGTAGTATTCAATTGTCATTTTTTTCTCATTTATATGTATATTCCTTTCGTTTGATTTTCTCTCTTTTTCATTTATCAACTTGTTCCTTCTTTCTTCCTACTTTTTCTCCAATTGCCTCTTCCTATTCTCTTTTACTTTATCTCTCTTACTAAATCATTGACCTTTTCATCTACAGATACTTCTCTTTATGTATATACTATATATAATATATATATTATATATAATATAAATATATACTAATATAATATATAAATAATATATATATATATATATAATATAATAAATATATATATATAATATAATATATAGTAATAAATAATAAATATTAATATACATAATATGTATATATTGTATATATGTTATGTAAGTGTGTATGTGTGTGTATTGAATGTGTGTGTGATTGTGTGTGTTTATGTGTGTGTATTGTGTGTGTATTGTGTGTGTTTGTGTGTGTGTGTGTGTGTGTGTGTGTGTGTGTGTGTGTGGTATATTTATATAATATATATATATATATATATATATATAATTATATCTCTATATAATATATATGAATAATGTAATATACATATATATATGTGTGTGTGTGTGTGTGTATGTATTTGTGTGTGTCTATTAGTAATTCTCCATCTCTAGCCATCTCTTTCCTTTTTTTGTTCTATCACTTTTTATCTTCTTTCTCCCCCTCTTCTCTGCTTTTCCCGAACCTCCTTCCTTACCTTTTATCTTATTTTCTTCCATGCACATCTTTTTTCCTTTTCTTTTTCTTCTTGCTCCCCTTTTCTCATCAGCTTCCTCCACGTTCTCTTCTTTCTCTTTTTTCTATTGTTTCTCCTCTTCTTCTTCTTCACTCATCTTTGTTTCTCCTTCCTTTTCGAGTTTCCCTCTGTCCTTCCTTTGTCTTTTTCTTTCTCCTTCCTTCCTTTCTTCCTTTCCTTCCTCTCTACCTCAATCGTTTTCTCACTTTCTTTAATCTATTCCTCTCCTCCCCACACAGACATCCTGTTTCTGTTCTTCCCTCTCTTCCTTATCCAATTCTCTCCTTTACTCTCTCTTCTTCTTCCCCTTCCCTCTTTCTTCATCGGTTTTATCGTCCCCCTCCTCCTCTCTCCTGCCTCCTCCTCCTCCATTCCCCTCTATCTTCCTCCTCCAGCTCGGCCTCTTCTTCCTCCTTTCTCCTCCTCTCTGCCATCGGTTCTATCCCCCCCTCTTCTCTCTCTCTCCTCCTCATCCTCATCCTCTTCTTCCATTCCCCTTCATATTCTTCCTCTATCTCCTCCTCTTCTTCTTCCTCCATCTTTCTCCTCTCCACCCGTTTCCCCCCTCTTCCATCCGATTCTATACCCCCCCTCCTCTCTCTACTTGCCTCCCTCCTCTTCCTTTCCCTCCTCTTCCATTCCCCTTCATCTTCTTCCTCTCTCTCCTCCTCTTCTTCTTCTTCCATTCTCCTCCTCTCCACCCCGCCTCCTCCTCCTGTCCTATCTGTTCTATACCCCCCTCCTCTCTCTCTCTCATTCTCCTCCCTCCCTTCCTTCTTTACTCCCTTTCATCTCCTTCCAACAACTCCTCCTCTTCCTCTTCTACTCCCTTTCATTCCTTCCAACAACTCCTCCTCTTCCTCTTCCCCATTCTCCTCCTCTCCGCCCGCTTCCTCCCTCTCTCCACATGCACCAGACACCTCGCAGATGTTGGAGAAATTCTTCATCACACTCCTGACACTTAATTAACACCTTGAGAGAAATTATTTTTTTCTTTTTTTTTTTTTGAGGGGGTGTTGGCTTTAGATTTCTCTATAGATTTCTCTTCTCCTCAGTAAATATATAGCTAATCAACTATATTGTGTGATGTGTATTATGTGTAAACTGATGTGTGTGGGTGGTGTGTGTAGTTGTGATGCTCTGTGTGTTGTGTGTGTGTTGCATCCTAACAGTCCGCAAAAAAAGAGTGTGGTGATATGTGTATGTTGATGTTGCTGTGTGTGTGTGAATGTGTGTGTGTATAGTGATATGTGTGGTGATTGTGGATG
>NW_020868883.1:467895-472895 GCF_003789085.1 Penaeus vannamei
CCCTCTCTCTCCCTCCTCTCTCTCTCTCTCTCTCTCTCTCTCTCTCTCTCTCTCCCTCTCTCTCTCCCTCTCTCTCTCTCTTCTCTCCCTCTCTCTCTTTCTCTCCTCTCTCTCTCTTTCTCTCTTCTCTCTCTTCTCTCTTCTCTTCTCTTCTTTCTTTCTCTTCTTTCTCTTTCCTCTCTCTCTCTCTCTCTCTCTCTCTCTCTCCTCTCTCTCTCTCTCTCTCTCTCTCTCTCTCTCTCTCTCTCTCTCTCTCTCTCCTCTCTCTCTCTCTCTCTCTCTCTCTTTTCTTTCTTTTCTTTCTCTCTCTCTCTCTCTCTATCTATCTCTCTCTCTCTCTCTCTCTCTCTCTCTCTCTCTCTCTCTCTCTCTCTCTCTCTCTCTCTCTCTCTCTCTCTCTCTCTCTCTCTCTCTCTCTCTCTCTCTCTCTCTCTCTCTCTTTCCCTCTCTGTTATTCACCAAAACGATTACGTTGTTCACGAAAACGTTTACGAAACACACGTAAGATGTCATGGCACATTTTTTTTTTTCTTCTTTTTTTAAAACCTTGTTGGCTCACTTTCCATTAGCACGTTCACCTTCAAGGACGTGAGGGAATTTAAATACCAGAAGGCATTAAGCACGAAGCATGTCCCATTTTCACTCATCCTGTCTATTTGTGCATCATATTTACACATTACGAGGAACGGAGAAATATATTTAGATGTAAAGAGACATGTGTTTTCTTTTTTTTTTTTTTTTTTTTCTCCATTTTTTTTTTTTTTTTTCATCATTTCCTCTTTTTTTAGCGCGATAAACTTGGTTTGACTTATCATCGTGAGAAATATATTTAGATGTAAAGAGGCATGTTTTTCCCCTTTTTTTTTTTTTTCTTTATCTTTTTTTTATCATTTCCTCTTTTTTGTGGGATAAACTTGGTTTGACTTATCATCGTGAATTCAGATGTTGTTAATCTATTTGGCTATCATCAAATTAGCAATTATCTTTTTTTCTTTTCTTTTCCTATCATATGTTTATTCAAATTTTCCACTCTTTTCTTTCCTTTCCTTTAAGACTGACAGTGACTCACAAGAATATTTTATTCATAACAGAGAGAAAATGCGAACGAAAAGTTTGTATTTTCTTTCTGTTATCTTCGTAACCCTTTTTTTTTTTTTTTTTTTTTTTGCTTTTCTTATCAGCTGGTTACTTTTTTTTTACTGCTTATCTCCTTTCACTTCTTTCTTTCCCCCCTATCTCTATTTTCCAGCTATTATTTCTCTCTCTCTCATCTCATCATCATCTTATTCTTTCCCATATCTTTATACCTAACTCTTCTCTTCCACTCTTCGCCTCCCTTTCCTTCCCGTCTACTCTTCGGCTCTTTCCTTGCACTCTTCGCCTCCCATTTATACCGATCAAGCCGTCTGCACGTGTGTCAAGATCGAACTAAATATACTGCAACGATGAACTAAAAAAAAAAAAAAAAAAAAAAAAAGAGCGAGAAGGAGAGAGAGGAGAAAAAACGTATCTTATTAATAGCAGCATCTCTACATCCTCGCCTAGTTTCACCCTCTTCCCCCCCCCCTCCTCCGTCCCTCCCTTCTTTTCCCTCCCTACCTCCTTTTTTCTCCCACTCTACCTCCCTTCCTCTCTGTCCTCTTACTCCCTTCCTCTCCTCCCTTTCCTTCCTCCCCTACCTCCCTTCCTCTCTCTCTTCTTTACTTCCCCTTCCTTCCTCCCTTTTTCCTTCCTTCCCTCTCTTCCCTACCTCCCTTCCTCTCTTTCCCTCCTCATTCCTCCCCCTACCTTTTCTCTCTACCCCTACCTCCTTCCTCGTCTCCCTCTCCCTCCCTTCTCCTTTTCCTCCCCACTCTACCTCCCCTTCCTCTCCCCCTACCTCCCTTCCTCTCTCTCCTCCTACCTCCCTTCCTCTCTCTCCTCCTTCCTTCCTCCTTTCCCCCTTCCTCCCTTCCTCTCCTCCCCTTACCTCCCTTTCTCTCCCTCCCTTCTCCCCCTCTCTCTCTCTTCCTACTTCCCTTTCTCTCTCTCACCCCTACTTTCCTTCTCTCTCTCTCTCTACCTCCCTTCCTTTCTCTCTCCCTACTTCCCTTCTCTCTCTCTCTCCCTACCTCCCTTCCTTCCTCCCATCACCCCTCCCCCCCTCCCCCGCTAACTCCTCTCGCCTCTTTCATCAGCACCAGCATCTGCAGGGCTTAAATAAACAACACAAAAACAACATCGATAAGCATTCAAATGGCACTGCTGATGCTGATGCTGTCACTACGACTAATACTGTTAGTGGTGACGATGCTACTGCTCCTACTGCTGCTGCTGCAACTACTGCTAATACTTCTGCTATTGCTACTACTACTGCTGTTACTGCAATTCTTACTACTAGCGTCGATACTACCACTATTACAATTAATACTTCTACTATTACTGATATTACTATTACTACTATTACTACTACTACTATTACTACTATTGCCGACGATACTATTACTATTAACATTAAAATATCAATATTAATACTAATACTATTCCTACTACTTCTATTACTACTACTACATTTAATACGACTGTCGCTACTGATAATAATTATGGTAATAATAATGATACTAATAATAATGCTACTATAACTATCAGATGCTACTATCACATCTACCCCTAATACTAATACTACTATTAATACTATCAATACTAACACCACCACCACAACCAACATAATACTAATACTACTATTAATACTATTAACAGTAACACCACAACCAACACAACTACTGCTACACCACACGCGATATCCCTAATATCACAAACCCTCTAAATCCTCGCTGACAACCACCAGCCAAAAGCAACAACAGCAAAAACGTTCACTATCAAGAGATATATTTCATCCCGAGGGCGCGGATAGCTTCGTCTCTCGCGCTATTTATAGATATAAATAGGAAGGCAATGTATGGACAGCCGTCGACTCAGAGCCCGACCCTCCCTTCCGTTATGCTTCTCCTGCCGTGTGGAAATGGGCATCTGCTCGTGCTTCTCCAGTGGGTAGGTTGATGCATCTATTTCCCCATGTATGTGGGTGTGTTTGTGTATGTGTGTGTGTTTGTGTATGTGTGTGTGTGTGTGTGTGTGTGATGTGTGTGTGTGTGTTTGTGTGTGTGTGGTGTGTGGTGTGTGAGTGTTTGTGTAGTGTGTGTGAGAGTGAGTTTGAGAGAGAGAGAGAGAGAGAGAGAGAGAGAGAGAAGAGAAGAGAGAGGAGAGAGAGAGAGAGATGGAGAGAGTTTCTGTGTGTGTAGCTAGTGCTAGCTAGATTTGGATGGATATATAGATAGATTGATAGGTAGGTAGATTTTGGATGGATATATAGATAGATGAATATATAGGAGGATACGTAGATGGGTAGAAAGATTATATCTGGACGAATAGATTGACTGAAGGAAGGAATGGTAGATGGACAGAGAGACGGATAGACAAAAAAGGTAGGTAGTCGAATGGATGGATAGGTAGATATAACGCTAGACAGACTGACAGATAGGTGGAGAGACAAATGGACAAAGAGAGAGAAAGATAAGTAGATAGCTACAGTACGTATACATACCTTTCCACATTTGTCAACATGAATACGGTTCATATATATGCGTATATACAAACACACATACGCACACCAATACTAGCACTTACATACAAACTCCACCTCCTTAGATATATTGACCCGCCCAACCCTTTTATGGGCATTGGCATCGTCTTTTACCTTTTGTGGCCAGAACAGGTGTGGTGACGTATGCTCATAAAGATACATATATATGTATATGATTACGTGTATACATATATACATGCTCATACATACACACACGTTATTGTTACAAATTTAGTAGTGTCAAACATTTTTATATTTGTGAATTTTATTTTTGGTCAGAATTTACCCTTATGAATGTTCTGTCCACATATCTGTTTATATTTAGATATGAACTGTAAATATAACTAGTTCAAGATTTATTGAAGGACCGATTATCGAGATTTAAGAGAAGGAAATGCACTTAATTTGGTTTGCGTGCCAAATAATCTCTAGTGCCAAATCGACTCGACACTTTGCTGTGACTTACTGCTGATCACATTGGCACTATTTTTAAACTATTGTAATATCTGCGCACCTGAAGCAATAAGGTTGTGCTATTTTTTTTACGAATAAAAGAGAAAGAAAGATAGATGGATTCTTAGAGCAAATGATTGAATAACCACAGGGATTATAGTAAAAATAACTCATTGAATAAATATATGTTGCAGGATCTCTGTTATACATTTAAACGACTTACACGTGATCCATAAATGTTAAGATTTACTCTGATATTTTCCATGGCAAGTTAAAGAAGTTTGTTCATGTTTCTGGAGTCTAGTTTTCCATATCCCGTCGTTATGTTGGTTTCTACGTAAAGCCTATGGCGCACGTTACATAGTGGTCCAGGTCTTCTCTATGGCTTGGATCTAAGTCATGCGTCTTTGAGTATGGTTTCTGTTGTGGTGTGTGTGTGCTGAGAGAGAGAAGGGAGGGAGGGAGGGAGGAGAGGGAGGGAGAGGAGGAGGGGAGGGAGGGAGGGAGGGGGGAGGAGGAGGGAGAGGAGGGAGAGGAGAGGGAGAGAGAGAGAGAGAGAGAGAGAGAGAGAGAGAGAGGAGAAGAGAGAGAGAAGAGAGGAGAGAGAGAGAGAGACTGGTAGAGAGAGAGAGATGTGTGAGAGAGAGATGTGTGAGAGAGAGAGATGTGTGTGTGTGTGTGAGAGAGAGAGAGAGAGAGCCTGTGCGCGGTGTATGTGTGTGAAGCGTGTTTTTCTGCAAGTGTGTTCATGTGTGTTAATCTGTGTGTATAAAAGTGTATTTTCATGTGTGCTTATGCTTGTATCTGCTTGTAAATGTAAGTTTCTCCTTATGTTTCTGTGTGGACGCATTTGCGAATGTGTACATGTGCTTTATTATATGTAAGTCTATTCGGGTACGCGGAAATCTTTCAATATATATGATTA
>NW_020868883.1:482895-487895 GCF_003789085.1 Penaeus vannamei
CTCTCTCTCTCTCTTCTCTCTCTCTCTCTCTCTCTCTCTCTCTCTCTCTCTCTCTCTCTCTCTCTTCCCACTTATCTATCTATCTCCTCTCTCTCTATTAATCCCATAACTCTAAACAACCCATGATCTGAACAATGTAATCCAATGAACATTCATTAACATCATAACATGATTTGAGGTCTTCATGATCCAATCGCATAATTGCAATAAGTATTCCTAACTCGATTTGCTATAATGATTGATGTTTTGAATTTAATCGATGAATCAAAATTGTCAGTCTATTATGATTAACAGACAGAGACCTCCCTGTGTCGTTTGTTTACATGAGGCAAAGAAACGAGAATAAAGATGGAGATATTTAAGTGGAAGAATAAGGTGAATGATTTAAAGAAAGTGAATAGGTGAATAAGAATAAGAGGGACGACGATAGGACGAAATTGATCTTTCTTCTCCTCTTCCTCCTCCTTCTCCCCTTATTTCTCCTCCTTTGCCTCCTTCCCCTCTCTCCTCTTCCCCGTCCTTCTCCCCCTCATCCCCATATTTCTCCCCTTGCTCCTTCCTTTCACCCCTTCTTCTCCCCTCTCCTCCTCCCCCCTCTGCCTCTTCCCCCTATTTCTCCCACCCTTCCTCCTCCTCCCCCTCCTCTCCCCTCCCCATTCGCCCTCCTTCTCCCTCCCCCTTACGCCTCCTTCTCCTCTCCCCTTCTCCCTCCTCCTCCTCTTCCCCTTCTTCTCCCCCTCATCCTCCTATTTCTCCACCTCCTCCTTCCTCTACCCCGTCCTTCTCCCCTGCTCCTTCCTTTCACCCCTCCTCCTTCTTTTCTCCCCCTCCACCACTCTCTTTCTCCCCCTTCCCCCTCCTTCCTCCTTTCTCCTCTTCCCCCTCTTCGTCCTTCCTCTCCCTTTCTCCCCTCCTCATCCCCCTCCTCTTCCTCTCCCCCTTCCCCTCCTTTTTCCCCTCCTTTCTCCCTTCCCCACATCCTCCTCCCCTCCTCCTCCCTTTCTCCCTCCCATCCTCCTCCTCCTCCCCCTTCCCTCCCATCCTCCCCCTCCTCCCCTCCTTCCTCCCCTCCTCCTCCTCCTTCCTCCTCCTCCCTCTCCTCTTCCTCCTCCCCCTCCTCCCCAAGGATCAGCGCCCTGCCAAGCTACAGCCTCTTCCTTAATGTAGACGAGGCGGTGCCGTGAGTCTGAATGCGCTCACTCGCTCTCCTTATTTACTCGGGGATATTAAGGATGAGGGGATAGGGGAGGAGAGGAGGAAGGAAGGGAGATAGAAAGGAAGGGGAGGAGAGGAGAAAGATGGAGAGAAGAAGGGGGAGGAGAGGAGGAAGGAAGGGAGATAGAAAGGAAGGAAGAAGAAGGAGAAGGAGAAGAAGAAGAAGGGAAGAGAGGAGGAGGAGGAGGAGAGGAGGAAGGAAGGGAGATAGAAAGGAAGGGGAGGAGAGGAGAAAGATGGAGAGGGGGAAGGAAGGGGAGATAGAAAGGAAGGAAGAAGAAGGAGAGGAGAAAGGAGGGAAGAAGGAGGAGGAGAGGAGAGGAGAAAGATGGAGAGAAGAAGGAGGAGGAGAGGAGGAAGGAAGGGAGATAGAAAAGAAGGAAGAAGGGGGAGGAGAGGAGGAAGGAAGGGATGTAGAAAAGGAGAAGGGGGGATAGAAAGGAAGGAAGTGGAAGAGAAAGGATTAAGAAAAAAGTAGGAAAGAAGAGAGGAGGGGAGAAAGAAAGGAAGGGAGGGGAAAGGAGGAGAAAAGAAGAAAGAAGGAAATAAGAGGAAAAATGAGGAAAGAAGAAAGAGGAGAAATGAGGAAGGAGGAAGAGGTATGGAGGAAAAAGGAGGGAAGAAGAAGGAGAGGAAAGGAGATAAGAGGGAAGGAGAGGAGAGGAGAAAGGAGGAAAAAGAGGGATGAGAGAAAGATAGAAAGAAGGAGAGGAGATAAGATAAAGATAGTGAAAGAGAGGAGAAACAGGAGGACGGAAGAAGAAGAGGGGATAGGGAAGATGAGGAGGAAGAACGAAAGGGGAAGAGGAGAAGAGAAGAAACGGTAGATTTAGGGAAGAAGAAAGAAGGAGAGAGAGGAGAAAGGGTAAAGAAAGGTAGGTGAAGCAGAAGGAGAGAAGAAAGAAGGAAAGGAGAAGGGGAGGAGAGGCGATAAAGATAGTGAAAGGGAGGAGAGAAGAAAGAACCGAAAGGGAGAAGGAAGATATGGGGAAGAACGAAAGAGGGAGAGGTGGAAATGAGAGGAAAAAATAGAAAAGAGATATAGGAGGAGAGAAAAAAGAAGGAAATGCGAAGAGGGGGAGAGGAGAAAAAATGATAGAGAAAGGGAGGAAAATAGGAAGAATAAAGAAAGAAGAAAGGGGAGAAGGTGGAGAGAGGGAGGAAGGAAGAGGAAGAAACGGAGAGAAAAGGGAAGCAGGAAAGAGACGGAATTAAACGAAAAAGAGAATTGGGGGAAAGACAGAAGAAGCGAAAGGGAAGAGAAATAATGAAAGAAATGAAGAAAGAGGAGAAGATAAAAGAAGATGGAGCAAGAGTGAGACGAGGACGAGAACATTTAGTAAACACATAACTCTCGCTCCGAAACGAGAAATGTACTTGGCGTGATCACACCCCTGGGGAGGGGACGGGGGGGGGGGGAGTAGGGGAAGGGGCAAGAGCGGGGGGAGCAGGGGGAGGGGGCGAGAGGGGGGAGCAGGGGGAGGGGCGAGAGGGGGCGAGAGGGGGGAGCAGGGCGAAGGGGGGGGGGGGGAGAAGATGGAAGCACGTAGATCTCAGGTTGTCAAGCCCCCACCCCACCCCCCACCCCACTCCCCCTCCACCCTCCCTCCTGCCTCCTGTCCCTCGGCAAACATTAAACCAGCAATGTAAATTTCAAATCAACGCATGGGAATGGATATATTTAATAGCATTTAGATTTTTTTTTTTTTTTTTTTTTTGTATGACGGATGTATACATAGAATATACACATAGATATGTATGTACGTATGTACGGATATATCCATAAGCTAAATATATACAGTGCACATGTATACTTAGATGTATGCATATTATATATATATTTATACATGTGGATACGTTTGCGTTATGCATGACTGTACGTATGCATGTATATATCCACGCATGTCGATTGGCATGAATACATGTGTGTATGCATGTATTTATGTATGCATGTATTTAAGTATGAATGCATGTATGTATGCATGTATGTATATTTGCGTATACATTCACGTCTGTCTGGCTGTTCATATGTATTTATGTGTATTTGCATGTACGTATATATGGAAGGATGGATTGTGGATGTTTGAATGTATATACTTGCAAATATATTGGCAAGCATTTTCATTCCTGTTAATGTGTGAAAGCAAAAAATAGAAAACAGTAAACGTAAATAGATAAAGTAAAATAAAGCAAGGACGCTGAAATACCATTAATGAATGAAAACTGAAAAAACTATTCAAATCATTGCAGTATAAAGACAAATAAACAAAGAAAAACACTTAAACACAAAGAAAACAAAGAAAAACACCTAAACAAAGGAAACAAAGAAAAAACGAAAACACAAAGAAAACAAAGAAAAACACAAACACAAAGAAAACAAAGAAAAACACTTAAACACAAAGAAAACAAAGAAAAACACTTAAACAAAGAAAAACACTTAAACATAAAGAAAACAAAGAAAAACACTTAAACACAAAGAAAACATTTTAGCAGAAAGAACAAAGAACAACATCCACTCTCCTAACAACGACGGCGGTTGCGCAATGCAGCGTATTTCCTATATATTCTAAACCGAGTCATTATCTTTGTTAATGATCCTTTACGTGACAATAATGACCTTGGGGAATAATAGCGAGACGTTGATAATGGCGTCGCACCTGGTGATTTATTGCTAATGCCATCGCTCATCATTAATTTCGTAATTATGCAATCGTGATTACGAGGGATATTTCCGTAACTATCCTTTTTTTATGTGCGTGTGTGCACATATATATATGTGTGTGTGTGTGTGTGTGTGTGTGTGTGTGTTGTGTGTGTGTGTGTGTGTGTGTGTGTGTGTGTGTGTGTGTGTGTGTGTGTGTGTGTGTGTGTGTGTGTGTGTGTGTGTTATCTTATATATAGAAAAGGTATGAATATATATAGAAAAGATATGAATATGAATATATATAGAAATATATGAATATGAATATATATAGAAAAGATATGAATATATATGTTATATATATAGAAAAGGTATGAATGAGAATGAGTATCTTCACAATACAAGAGATGTATTTGACCGGCTTCGAATACATCTTCCGTCAGAAGAACATACATGAGGATAAGTCCGATATGCGAAACTGAGCCTCGCATGGGTTATGAGGGGAGCCCGGCCTGTGCTGACTAATGTCGACTCGATCAACGTGTGTCAACTAGTGCTGACGCGACAGCTTAGTCCTTACCCACCGTGGTGCCCAGTCACAGCAGTAACCTCCGGGCGACAATTGCAACTTCTCGCGCCTGGACGGGGTGCGAACCGTCGACCCCTCAGATGAGAAGCCGACACGTTACTACTGTATTATTCTGGAGGCTATATACATTAGCGAAAATACAGAGTTTATATATATTACATGCGAGCTGATGAATCACCTGACGATTGTTATCTCGCACTCGTTATACGTACAATTGCTGCCTCGACCTCGGATAGTTTGAATCTGTCCGATGCGGTGTTTATATTCGTCTTTGTCGTGATGGATGCAGCTTCCACGACCTTCCTTTTGTGTTTGTTCAATCCTTCATGAATTACTTCAGCTTCCTTCCAGTTCGGTAGATGTCCAGCTTCATCTACAGGAACCACCATTGCGTTGGAAGTCCTGTGGTGACAGACAGATGTTCGTTGATCCCGGTGTTGAAGTCACGTCCCGTTTCACCAAAGAATGCCTTATCGCAACTGCTGCAGGGTATGTGATATACTGCACTGTTGGGGTTGTCTTTCGGCTGCTTCCTGTCTCGTATCATGTCGTGTA
>NW_020868883.1:527698-542698 GCF_003789085.1 Penaeus vannamei
AGTTTCCAATGTTCACGCGTCGATCGACTGCCCTTCTTCACCACCATCTTCATATCTTTCTCTTCTCTTACTTCTCCCTTCACTTCTTACAATTTTTCTTTTTTCTTCATTGCATTTTCTCTTTTCATACTATTTCTATTATTCTCTTTTCTTCTTGTCCGCTTGTATATTTTTTTTTTCTTTTCGTTTTTCCTTTTCTTTTTTTCTTTTCTTTAATTTTTCTTTCATTTTCTTTTCCCCTTTCCTCCGCGGGCGGAGGCGGGGTTGGGGGGGGGGGGAAGAGGTACGTCCGCGTTCTCCGGCGTGTCCCATTTTTATGGTACCCTTTTAGTCGCTCGGTGTCTCTTTTTGGGGGCGGTTCTTTCTCTTCTCTTCGGATCGCTTCTTCAAATTGTTGTAATCCTTTTCCTTTTCTTGGCTCTGTTTATTCATTTCTCGTTCTGGGTCGCTCGGATTCTCTGAAGGATTCTTGAACAAGTTTATTTGATCGTTTAGAGTTGACTCACAGACCTAGGTGTTCTCTTGTCGATTGTTATTTTTTGGTTTTTGTATTCCTCGCTAAACGCCAGTTTGTCTAATTTCGTTGCGTTTTTATATCGGGTTTCTGACAATCTTCTGTATGAATTGTTTGATTGTGGATGATATGGTAGTTAGATAAGTTTTATTGAAGTGAAGCGTTGATGTCTCCCAGCGCGCTCTTCTTTTTCGGTTCCCCGTTCTTTTCGCGTTCTCTTTCTTTTCCTTCCTCTTTTCTCTTTTTCTATATTACCATTCTGTGATGCCGGTTTTAGCATTTTTGTTATTCGATTATACAAATGTTGAGAATACAGAAGCTAAACTCGGACTTTTCATTCATTCCAAAAGAAATTACATTTCCCAGCACTCTTTTCCCTTTTACTAACAAACTCTACCCCGACAATTCCATTCCTTTTCCTCTTTCCTTCGTTCTCACAACGGGTTTAAGGGAGGTAATTAATCCCTCACGGTATTTTCTTCCCCACAAGTATACACCTCCATTACATAAAAAAAAAAAAAAAAAAAATATCAAATACATACAATCCTAAGAACATGAGTAACAAGAGGCTCTGGGACATACCTCAACTCCTACGACACCGCGCTACTATTTGCCACTTCCTCATTCTCGCTCAACACCCCAGGACTTCCAAGACCATTACCATACACTTTAATTCTCTTCTTTATCCTTATTAGGCACGGTATTTCATCGGGGACATCCGTTAAGCGTCAATCCACTCCTCTCAAGGAATTACAAATTAACGATAAAAGATGGGTCTTCATTTGTTCTTATCTATCTATATCGCCTCTGTCGGGGAATCTTTATTTGCCCCACACTCCTCCGTGCCTGTCATACATTCATGGTCTTCACCATGAAATTTTACCCCAACCGGGAGCTCGTAAACATAATGGCAGGTTGGAAATTAATTCAAGCGACCAGACCTGATTACTCAAGATTCTTTCGTAATTTTCAGGGTTTGATAATCTCACCTCTGACTATTAGTCTCCACTACTTAAGTAACAGTATGTGATTACAGTTATCTCAACGCTATGTGGAGGACTGTTATCCAGTGAATTTTTAAATTATCAATATCTTATCAGCTTTCATTGTTAATTTCAGTCGTTCTCATGATTATGACTTATTATCTTTATAATCATTTTACACCTAACATTGCTATGATACTCTTTCAATCTTAACCCCCCCCCCCAAGTAAACAATAACAAATAGATAAAAAATAAAAATATCATTTTGAGAGTAAGCACCTCTGTACATGGAACCATTCCAGCAAGATTAACAGTTTGATTAGTTAAAATGGCATTTTAATCGTTAAGATCCTTACGGTGCTTGGATGTATGCAGTCTGTGTGCGTATGTATATACATTGTATTCATGCAGTTATGGATACATATATTTTCTACTATTAGAAAATTGATGATCTTTGATGAAACGCTATATAGAATGATGTTTATTCAAGCAAATACAAAGAAAAGTGAAATAACAGCTGAGACCCGCTTACCGGTTGCTATGGAGAGGAAAGTTGCTGTCTTTCTGCATAACTGCCGGCGGAAGTGACCTGTGACCTCAAGAAGGGCTTTTCATTCCACAGAGAACACTCAATAACCGCCAAACATAAGCCAAGTGCACTGAACACCTTTTTACTTTCTCTCCAATGAAAGCTTTGCTCAAGTCTCGAAACCCCGAACAGCTGGTCGAACTCGGAACCGACACCACTTGTGCCAAGATATTTTGATTATTATTTTTATTTTGTGTTTTGATTTTTTAATTACCACGATGTTTTAGCGATCATTCCTTCCCGTCTCCGGAAGTTATATCTTATTAAATCATCATTGTTATAACATAATTGCTTAATGGTCATTATGTTTCATTTATCTTAATAATCACTATTCCTGTCTACTCAGCATATCAGCATCGAGAGACAGAATTAGAAAAATAACAATGTACAGAATATCTTGGCAACTGAAAAAAAAATAATAATAAATGACTCCCCCCTCCCCTCCCCCCCCCTCAAATTTTAGGTTTTGCGCAAGTCCTTTGATTCAAGAAATGATTCTCTGTTCACACGAGAATCTAAAATGTTTCTGATAAAGGGGGGGGGGAGGGGGGGGAGTGGAAATCATTTGCCCCCAGGATTAGCTTCACGCGATTTAACTCCCATCTCGGAATGAATGAAATGATGCCACTGCTCTGTCTCTCCCTATCTTCTTGTGTGTGTGTGTGTGTGTGTTTTTGTGTACCCTATATATATATATATATATATATATATTATATATATATATATATATATATATATATATACATATATATAATATATATAATTATATATATTATATATATATAATATATATAATATATATATATATATATATATATACTGTCTATCTCTGTTTGTCTGTCTGTCTGTCTGTCTGTCTCTCTCTCTCTCTCTCTCTTCTCTATCATTATAATATATATATATATAATATATATATATATATATATATATATATATTATATATATATATATATATGTATGTATGTATGTATAAACGTGTGTGTTTGTGTGCGTGTATCCACCTATCTGTCTGTCACTCTATCAGTCTGTCAGTCTATTTACCAATCTATCGCTATGCCATACATTTCGTATCTCTTCCTCTCCATCAATCTACCTAATTCTATCTATCATTGATCAAATTGTTATTTTCAATTTCAATTTCAATTTGCATTACGTCAGCCTTTCCCAGTTTATCCCCGTGAATCGCTTGGGGTTTTTTATCAAGGCGTTAACTCGCTTGACAAGTAATATCAATCAGAATTTGTACATGTTTTACTATTTTTTAAAAATAAATAACCGCCGTTATCTGAATTCGCGTTCAAACATTTCGTGTGGCTTTCATCTCTCTCTCTCTCTCTCTCCTCTCTTATTCTGTCCTTCTTTCTTCTTCTCTTTTCTCTCTCTCTCATTCTCTCTCTCTTCTCTTTTCTTTCTCTCTCTCTCTCTCTCTCTCTCTCTCTATCTATCTATCTATCTATCTATCTATCTATCTATCTATCTATCTATCTATCTATTCTTTCTATCTTTAATATTCCTCCTCTCTCTCCCCTTTCCTCTCCTCCTCTATCTCTTTCTCCTTCTTCTCATTTCGAAGCGCCGAGCGCTCCTCCCCCACCCCCCCCCCCCCTCCCCGTCTCTTTAACAAACACTTTTCCCCCTTTTTCCTCCCCGCGTCCATTACCATAAACATCATTACAGCATTATCTCATCCTTTCCATCACCGTTTTCAACCATCATTATCGACACCGCGGCTGCGACTCGGAGGATTTGCAAAAATTTTCGGGTCAAAATCGGATCCCGTTCGCCTTGGCTCCTTGGGACTCGCCGCTGATTGGCCGAGGCGGGAGGCGACGCGCCGGGGGTGGGTGGGTGGAGGGGGGGAGGGGAGAGGCAGGTCCGCATGTGCTTGACACAACCTGTACACACACAACGTGCGCGCCCATACTCATGCACACATACACACATACTCAAACATACATACACCAACACACACACCGTTGCTAATGATAACAAGAGTGATGATAAAGATGATGATAATATGATATTAATGATATGATAACAACAATAAACAATTAACAATAATGAAAATGGTGGTTAGTAATAATGATAATGATAATATAAATGATAATGATAATGACAATGAGATAATGATAACAATAATAATCATCATATGATTATAAATCATGATAATATTAATAATATTCATCATCATCATCATAACAATAATAATAATAACAATAATTGATAATGTATGATGATAACAATGATAAAATAGCATTAATAATAATGATAATTATATAACAATGAATATAATAATTAAAAATAAAATAATGAAATAAATAAATAACGATTAATGAATAATGATGATGATATGATAATGATAATGATGATAATACTGTATTAGCAGGTGATAATAATAATGAATAATTAAGTAAATAAGGACAAAGATGATAACTATAACATCATGATAACAGTAATAATAACAATTGATTATAACAAACCAACAAAACGCCTTTACGCACCCACACGAACTACTACAATGTCAGGGCAAGCCTGAACCCCCACCTGACAAGAACCCACGACACCATCCACCCCCCAGCATAAGAAAAAGGACGACCCTCACACCCCAGCTCCCCTGGGCTCGGCGTCTTCAGACATCGCACTGCGAGTAACACCCAATAAATTATGTAACGGCCCTTCCACCCTTCGCCGCACACAGTCAAGCACAGCCACTTCCTCCACCCGACATGAACTGCGCCCGGCGTCCGCCATAGACTCCCATCATCACACACCGCTCACACTCCACACGCTCCACTGATCCTCCTTTGGCGCCCCGTTTCGATCCACAACTACTGACAAGACACCGCCTGCGCTATACCACCTTCCAGGCCCTCTCCTTCCTCCCCCTTCCCTCCTCCCTCCCTCTCCACCCCTTTCCCACCCCTCCAACCCTCACGCACACAATCGGGGCTCTTCCACTCTCATACACCACTCCACCGCTCTCTCACTATACACCCTCCGCTCCCTCTCCCATCTCCCTGCGCCCCCCTGCTCCCCTCACTCACCCCTCTTCCCCATCCATCTCTCCTCTGTCGGGCCCGGGGCAATCTTTCCAGGGTCCCTCCGGCGACCCCTCGCCTTACCGGAGACATCGTCTACAGGCGGCGGGTCCGACGGGAGGTTATTCTGCATTTGCGGGCGGGGAGTTTGTTCGGCCTCTTACGTAGTCTCACGGCACTTGTCCTTGTCTCCCGGGCTGCGAAAAGGGTGGCCATCTGGATAGCCGGTCTCGTCGCCAGGGGGGGGAGGGGGGGAGAGGGGGCACTTGGGAGCCTGGAGGAGGCGACGAGAGTGCGCCAAGATGATTTGGCTCAGGCTGGCGGTGCGCGAAAGGGGTGCTTGGCCTGCGGAGTGCGGGGTGGGAGTTCGGAGCGAAGGAAGTTGTAATGGGGATGTGAATGACGATAATGATATTCATTATCATTATTGTGATTATTATTATTATTTTTATCATTATCATCATTACTTTGATTATTATCCTTATTATCGTATTCATTAAAATAATCATTGTTTTTATTATCAATAATGATGATAATGATATTCATTATCATTATTATGATTATTATTATTATTTCTATCATTAATCATCATTAGTATGATTATTATCCTTATTATCGTATTCATTAAAATAATCATTGTTTATTTATCAATAATGATGATAATGATATTCATTATCATTATTATGATTATTATCATTTTTTTATCATTATCATCATTACTTTAATTATTATCCTTATTATCGTCTTCATTAAAATAATCATTGTTTTTATTATCAATAATGATGATAATGATATTCATTATCATTATTGTGATTATTATTATTATTTCTATCATTATCATCATTACTTTAATTATTATCCTTATTATCGTATTCATTAAAATAATCATTGTTTTATTATCAATAATCATACTTTCATCGTTGTCATTATCACCATTATCATTAACAGTGGTATCATTATCAATATCATTTTTATCTTTATTACCATCATTATCATCATTATTAGATTTCTTATCAACAATATCGTTACTATTGTTATCATCATTATCGTTGCTTTCGTTATCTTTACCATTATTATCATTATCATTATTATTACAATCATCATCATTATATCTAAGATAAATTTCATTATCATAATTACTATGATAACAAAACCCTTAATTCCTAAAATCAGTGTAGCTCCTTCACACACCCCTCCCCCTCCCCCCCCCTCCCCCTCATCATTTTCATTATTTTCATTATCATTAATATCATCATCGATATTGTTTTCATGATTATTATTTTTTAGATTTATCATTATAATTATCATTATTGAATTCATTATCATAATTACGAGTATTAAATCTGTTATTACAGTTATTATCATCATTATTATTACTGTTACCATAACTAGTATCACTGCTATTATTTTCATTATAACTTATTATTATCATCATCATTACATTGTTATTATTACAATTATCATTATTATTATCATTTTTATTGTTATTATCATCATCATTACCATCATATTATTATCATTATCAGTGTTATTACCATTAATATTCACTTAGACCAATATGCTGGAACAAATCGGTAAGGAATACAAAAGCATTTATACAAATAAAAGAAACAAATAAACGATAATATACATGGAATTAATAACTAAATTGTTAATGACTTTGAAATCCCTTCCGTTAGAACTGGCTCTTGGGGAATAATTTAATTAAATTCTGTTCAAAGTGATGTCATCAGCAAACACCAGTAATGAACAGCCATTATTCATTTCACCGCAAAAATATGAACGGGTAACCAATATTCGTATAAAATAGACCTGGAAATATCTAAATTGAAAATTTTGTTATTCATTTTTTTACAAAGTTCTCTACATCAATGTTTCTTAATTATCAGTTATTAGAACGTTTTAAGAATTGTTACCTTCATAAATAAGGCGAGAATTTTAATTACTGTATTTACCTTTTATCATAAATATCCACTTATTTCTTCCAATCCTGCTCTCTGTGCCTAATAATCAAATGTCTATTATTTTCATAATTCAGCTTTCATTTCCTCTAAGGCTTTTTAACTTTTTACGTTTTCTTTTCTTATATAATGACATTCAAGAAAATAACACAGTGGTATTGACTTTGAGTTATATATCAATAACTCATTTATTTACTTCGACATAGTGTTGGTTATATGTATTACGTTACCACATTTGTCACTCCCGTTTCGGTTCACTTGTTACTCTACGTATATATATATTATATATATATATATATATATATATATATATATATATATATATATATATTATATATATGTATGTATATATATATATATACATATATATATTATATATATTATTTATTTATTTTATTTATTTATTTATAAATGTGTCTGTGTGTTTGTGTATATGTGTGTGTGTGTGTGTATGTGTGTGTGTATGTGTGTGTGTGTGTGCGTGTGTGTGTGTGTGTGTGTGGTGTGTGTGTGTGTGTGTGTGTGTGTGTGTGTGTGTGTGTGTGTGCACAGTCCTTGAAAGAACGGTCACCTCTAACTCGCACCGGCACCGCTTTGCACTTACACGAAGAGGCGGTTCGTAAGGTGTGAACGAAACGAATCTCTGAAACCTGGTTCGGGGTATCAATAAGCCCTCGGTACGAAACTTACCTGTTGGTTCATGTCCTCTCGTTGTGGTACTAAAAGAAGATTGCATAGGGGGATTATTTTGATTTCTTTATCGTCGACGGAAGGCACTATCAATCTCCGGCAATTGTTGCAAATATGAATCATGCTCGAGCAGTGGCTACCTGTGTCGAGATAGTGTGGGTCATTTTCTCACAATGGCGAAAACGAGGATGTCTGTGATCACTCATTTTCCTTTGGTAATAATAACCTTTAACTGGTTGAAGATCTATGGCTAGGTTTACTATCATTCACCCAATAAATTACTTTATTCTACGATCATTTAGCTTTCAATTATTTTATCTATTTAACAGTGAATTATTCGAAAGGGTTGGTATTCTGGGACTAGCTCATGGTATCAATATAATTTTATATACTGTTGGTGAGTCGAAATTAATAATTCGACAGTAATAATTATCACGATAGAAATATTGATATTAGTAATGAAAATGAGATAACGCAAATAATAATGACACTATTAAGAATAAGAATAAGTAGCAAAAGGAACAGTACTGATGTTAAAAATGGTATTATTAGTAGTATCATTAGTTATGATGATAACAATAATGATAATGTAAAAAATATAGATAAGAATTGTGATAATGGTAATAGTAATTATTAACATTATCACATATTATTGTTTTCCTCCTTCGCCACTTTCTCCTCCCTTTTCATTTCTCTACCATTCCCCTCTTTCGTACTCTCCGCCCCTCCTCCTCATCTAATTACCCACCCTGTCACCCCCCCCCTCCAACCCACCTCCACCCTCCAACCCACTCATCACACCTCCTCCTCCACCCCTGCCCCCCTCCCCACCCCTCCAACCCCTCCAACCACCACCCACCCCTTCCAACCCACCCCCTCCAACCTCCAACCCATCCAACCCACCCCACCCCTCCAACTTCCCCACCACCCACCACCCCTCCCCACCCAAGTACAATCCCCAACCCTGAGGGAAATTACTCGGCCCACAGTTATGCGTCGCGTTTTAACCTGACAACCACAATTCCTTGACGCGTCTCGGGAGCCTCGGCCGCCACCCAGACAAGCCGGAGAACCCCGTGCTTCTTCTTCGGACGCTCGGGGACGGCGGCGGGAAGCGGGCGAGGCGGTTCGGGCCAACGCGAGCTTCCGCCTTGACGTGGTTCTGCTGTTTGTTTGTTTCTGGAGTTTTTTTTTATTATTTTTTATTTATCTTTTATTTATTTTTTAATTTATCTTTTATTATTTTATTTATCTTTTATTATTTTTATTTATCTTTATTATTTTTATTTATCTTTTATTATTTTTTATTTATCTTTTATTATTTTTTATTTATCTTTTATTATTTTTTATTTATCTTTATTATTTTTATTTATCTTTATTATTTTTTATTATCTTTTATTATTTTTTTATTATTATTTTTATTTATTTTTATTATTTTTTTATTTATCTTTTATTATTTTTTATTTATTTTTATTTTTATTATCTTTTATTTTTTTTTTATTTATCTTTTATTTTTTTATTATTTTTTATTTTATTATCTTTTATTTATCTTTTATTATTTTTTTTATTTTATTTTTTTATTTATCTTTTATTTTTTTTATTTTTCTTTTATTTTTTTATTTATCTTATTTTTTATTTATTTATCTTTTATTATTTTTTATTTATCTTTTATTATTTTTTATTTATCTTTTGTTATTTTTTATTTATCTTTTATTATTCTTTATTTATCTTTTATTATTTTTTATTTATCTTTTATTATTTTTTATTTATCTTTTATTATTTTTTTATTTTATCTTTTATATTTTTATTATCTTTATTATTTTTTATTTATCTTTTATTATTTTTTATTTATCTTTTATTATATTTTTTTTTATCTTTTTTATTTTTTTTATCTTTTATTATTTTTTTATTTATCTTTATTATTTTATTTATCTATTTTATCTTTTATTTTTATTTATCTTTTATTATTTTATTTATTTTTATTATTTTATTTATCTTTTATTATTTTTATTTATCTTTTATATTTTTTATTATCTTTTTTATATTTTTATTTATCTTCTTATTATTTTTTATATTATCTTTTATTATTTTTTATTTATCTTTTTATTCTTTATTTATTTTGTTATATTTTTATTATTTTATATTTTTATTTATTTATTATTTTATTTATCTTTTTCTTTTTTATTTATCTTTATTATTGATTATTATCTTTATTATTTTATTTATCTTTTATTATTTTTATTTATTTATTATCTTTTATTTATCTTTATTATTTTTTATTTATCTTTTATCATTATTATTATTATCATTATTTTCATTATTATTATGTTATTTTTGTTGTTGTTAGTATTGGTGTATTTTATATTGTTATTGTTGGTAGTATTGGTAATAGTAGTACCAATATTATTATTATTACTATTACTATTATTATTATTATAATTATTATTATCATTATTATATATTATTATATTATTATTATTATTATTATTAGCATTATCATTCATCAGCAATTATATTATTATTTTATTATTATTTCATTATTATTATCATTATATTATTATTCATCATTACTATTATTATGATTATTATTATCATTATACTATTATTATCATTAACATTTATTATTATCATCTTTACTATTATCATTAACATTTTTCATTATTATTGTTAGTAGTAGTAGTATTGTTATTATTATTATCATCATTATTATCATTATCATTATTTTATTATTATTATCATTATCATTATTATGTTTCTTATTATCGCTCTTATTATCATTATGATTTTGTTAGCGTTATCCTTCATCATCATCATTATCATTATCATTGTTATCATTATTACTATCATTATCATCATTATTATTATATCATTAGTAGTAGCAGTCGTCGCGTAGTAGTAGTAGTAATGATAGTAGTAGTATATCATTAACATTAAAACTACTGCTATTATCATTATCATTATTATCATTACAATAATCATCATTACCATTTAGAGAGGCACTTTAGAGAGAGGCAATAAAACAGAATTTCTCTGCCACTTTTTATAATAACATTAACTGCCTAACCTGTAATATGATCAGACTTAAATAAGAAAAAAAAATAATAATTATGAATAGCTGTAACTATAGTCGAGAATTAAGGCAATTAATATGATCTGAATGTCGTATCGTTAATTACAAGGGAAAGGATATCGGATATTAAGCTCTGCAGTGCTAATTACTTAACAGTGAAATGTGATCATCATACCTGAGAAGGTCTTTCACATAAGGTGGCATTTACCTGTTATATGGCTGGGATTTTCGACCATATGGTTTAATTATTATTGGGGTTATTGATATTATTGTTATTATCTACTATTATCATTGTTATTGTTGCTTTTTTATCATTATTGTTATTATTATTCATTTAGCATTATTGTTGTTATTATCATTATCATTATGATTATCGTTATTATTATTACTGCTATCTGTATTTTGATCATTATCATTTTTGTTATTATCATTATCATTATTTTCATTATCATGACATAGTTATTGTTGTTTTTTTTCATGAGCATTATTATTATCATTTTCATTAGTGCCATTATCATTAATACAATTTTTATTAATATCATTATCATTAATACCTATTATTATAAATACTATGATTATCATTGTCATTATTACCATTATTACTGTTAGGTCATTGCCATTATCATATCATTATCATTATTATGATCTTTATCACTGTTATTTCTATTATTAATAATATTATTATCGTTATCATAATTATCATTACTATTATTATTATTATTATTATCATTACTATTATTATGATTATTATCATTATTATCATCATTATATTATTATTATAATTATTATTAACATTACTATCATTATCATCATCATTATCATTATTATCATTTTCATTTTTGTTATTGTCAATGTCATTATTATTAGTATTTTTATCATCATCATCATCATCATCATTATATTATTATTATTATTATTATTATTATTATTATTATTATTATTATTACTATATTATTATTATTATTATTATTATCATTATTATTAGTATTATTAACCTTATTATTATTGTCATCATAATCATCACCATATTCTATATTGTCATTAACATTATTATCATTACAGTTGTTGTTGTTGATAATTTTAATTGTTATCATTACAACTATTATGCTTGTTAATATCATTATTATTGATCTTATCATTATAATTATTTTCGTTATAACTTTCACTACCAATTTTATTATCATTATCATTATCACCATTATAACTATCATTGCCGATGTTGTCATTATTGCTATTGTTTTAATTATAATTATTATTATTATTACTATTATTACCTTTATTGTTATTACTATCATTATGATTACTATTATCATCATCACCATTATCATTATCATTATTAGCAGAGTAGTTGTTGTTATAGTAGAAATAGTAGTAGTAGTAGCTGTAGTAGTGGTAGTAGTAAAAATAGTAGTAGTAGATGTTATAACAATAGCAATAAAAGAAATAGTGAAATAAGTAGTTTTAATAGCAGTTGTGGCGATAGTAGTAGTAGTAGTAGTAGTAGTAGTAGTAGTAGTAGTATCGCTATTGCAATTATCATGATTAGTCATTTACATTTAGCAGACACAGTAGGAGAACCCATTAATTATAATATATCTAGACACCACGATTACTATGTAAATAAATAACTACTACATAAACACTATTATAAATAACTATTATATAATAAATAAATAAATAACTATTATATAAACACACAGTACAGAAAAGAAATATTATCCCCACCATCCATATTTTTATCATAACAAAACAAAAAACAAAAAACATGTAAGGAGCTTGTTTTTTCCCTTACATAATCAGCTCAGACGCTAATGTAATGTCACCTACATTTGCATGGTATTGCAGGCGGAGCAGAAGAGAGAAGGGAAGGGGAAAAATGGGAGAGACAGGTAGATGAATTAGAGGATGAGGGCAGGATGTGGAGTGTGAGGGAAGCTTTAGGTTTTGTCTATCCTCTCTCTCTCTCTCTCTCTCTCTCTCTCTCTCTCTCTCTCTCCTCTCTCTCTCTCTCTCTCTCTCTCTCTCTCTCTCTCTCTCTCTCTCTCTCTCTCTCTCTCTAGCTGTCTCTCTGTCTGTCTGTCTGTCTGTCTGTTTATCATTGTACTTATCTATCTACCTATCTGTCTATTCATCCAACTAGCTATCTGCTTCTCTATTCGTCTGTATATCGATCTATCTATGTCTGTCTATATAACTATCTCTATGTCTCTCATCCTCTTTCTCCTCCCCCTTCACCTTTTCCCTCTCTCTCTCCTTCTATCTCTATCTCTATCTCATTCTCTCTCTCTTTCTCTCTCTCTCTCTCCCTCTCCTCTCTCTCCTTTCTCTCTCCTCTCTCTCTCTCTCTCTCTCTCTCTCTCTCTCTCTCTCTCTCTCTCTCTCTCTCCCTCTCCCTCTCCCTCTCCCTCTCCCTCTCTCTCTCTCTCTCTCTCTCTCCTCTCTCCTCTCCCTCTCCCTCTCCTCTCTCTCTCCCTCTCCCTCTCCCTCTCCCTCTCTCTCTCTCCTCTCTCTCTCTCTCTCTCTCTCTCTCTCTCTCTCTCTCTCTCTCTCTCTCTCTCTCCTCTCTCTCTCTCTCCCTCTCTCCCTCCCTCTCCCTCCTCTCTCTCTCCCCCCTCTCCTTTTACTCTCGCCTCCCTCACACCACATCTCAACCTCCCTTTGTTCGTCTCAGAAATATTCCTTTCAGAGCAAAGATAAGCAGCGTCTCTGGATGAATAGAGGAGAGCAGTCTAGAAATTTTCGTTCTTTGATATCAAGAATATTCAATGCAATTAATCACTGCAGCTGTCAACTACTATTGTTAGAATTGCTGTCGTCGATGAGAACTATTCAGTGGCCCGAGTAGTATCATGGTGATGTTGTCAATTGATGATAAGATCTGATCTTGTCATTTCAGACATTCGTGTTGCTATTGCAGTTGTTATCACTCTGATTGTGATTGTGTGTTTTATTGTCTTGATAAAGATATTCTTTATTACGTATTTTCATTAATGATAGTAGATTATTTCTCGGCATCATGATTTTTATTATAACTTTTAATCACCTATAATTATATATACGATTATTTTTGTTACCAATACTGCCACTGACGTCATAATGATTAGGAAGGTAGTAGCAATAACACTGCTATTGTCTTTAAAAATATCTGAAAGAAGGCACCTGCACCTTGACCTCTCTAAAGCACACCTGGATGACCTCTTACATGACCTTTTGTTTAGCTCTGGCGATGGGCTCTCTTATTAGTTTTATTATCATCATTATTATCATTATTAGTATTATAATTATTGTTGTTATTACCATTATTATCATTATCATTATCCTCCTTATTATTGACAATGATGGTAATGATAATTATAATAATATTCATTATCATCATTATAAATATTATTATTATATTATTATATTATCATTATTATTATATTATTATATTATTATTATTATCATTATTATTATTATGATCATTATCATTACTATTATTATTATCCCATCATCATCATTATCATTATAGTATTTACTATTAAAATTATCATGATAATAATATTACTGATAGTGTTAATAATGATGATAACATTAATATCCATTATAATGATGATAATATAATTGCGATGATAATAATAATGGTAATAATAATGATAAAAAAATTGATGCCACGGCAATTTCAGATGCGGCCTCTAATGAGAAACTTTTTTTTTTTTAACAGGCCTAATGTAACATCATTATTATAATTAATTCATTATTTACCTTTGGCTTAAATCAGTCATTTTAGAAAATTATTTAGTTTAATAATCACTTAATCTAGCTACTCAGGGTATTTTATTTTTCTTTAATAATAAACCGTACAAACAGATTGAGGGTGTTGCGAGGGTTGTCCTTTATGTCCTAATATAGTAAATAGCTTCAAGTGCCATAATGAAAAAATTTGGTTAAGTAATTGTCCTTCACCCTATAAATCAGCACATTATATTAGATGTATTGATGACACATTATTGTTATTCATATTTCAAGAGCATATTCATAAATTCTTAATCTAAATAACAAATACCTTAATATCAAATTTACCTGTGATATTGAAAGTACTGGTTTCCTCCTTTTCTTTGATGTTAACATACCCAGAAATGAAAATTCTTTTGAAACTTTGTTTTTAGAATGCCACTT
>NW_020868883.1:555472-560472 GCF_003789085.1 Penaeus vannamei
TGTGTGTGTGTGTGTGTGTGTGTGTGTGTGTGTGTGTGTGTGTGTGTTGTGTGTGTGTGTGTGTGTGTGTGTGTGTATTGTTTATATATATATATATATATATATATATATATATATATTATATATATATATATATATATATATATATATATATATTATATATATATATATATATATATACGTATTTGTATATGAAAATGAAATTAGCCACAATGAGAATTGAAATAATCATTTCGGTTTTGTCGGAAGAGGAACGCGTGAAGAGTTCGAAACGTTACGATTATTTTCAATTCTCTCATGTGACTAGTTTTTATTTTCATTTCTGTGTTGACGGTTCTGTGTTTGTGCTTGTGTTCATATTTATGTATGTATATATATACATATATGTATGCATATATACATATATATGTATATATATATATATATATATATATATATATATATATATTATATTAATATATATATATATGTACATATATATATATATATATATATATATATTTATATATATATATATATATATATATATATATATATATATATTATATATTTATATTATATATGTATATATATATACATATTTACATATGATTAATATATATATATATATATATTATATATATATATATATATATATATATTATATATATATATATAATTTTTTCTATTCACACACACACAATTTCTCTCTCTCTCTCTCTCTCTCTCTCTCTCTCTCTCTCTCTCTCTCTCTTCTCTCTCTCTCTCTCTCTCTCTCTCTCTCTCTCTCTATTATATATATATATATATATATATATATATATATATATATATATATACATATATGTATGTATGCATGCACATACACCCATATGCACATTGTATACCGCACATGATATATAGCTTGCACACCTTACATACGGTTAATTGCCGTCTCAAAAAGAGTAATTGCGCCGCTCGAATGATACATAAGTAGATAGACTGATCGCTGATGAACAAATAGCCCGCAAACAGATACGCTGACGGATGACCGCAAAAAAGGGAGACGGATCGGCAGATTATGAGATAAAAATGCAAAATTGCAGCGCCGGCACGCAACGCGAGGCGGGCGCACGGACACGCGACACGAGAACGGCGAATGACAGTTCACTCGTCGCAGGTTTCGTGATTGTTGCTGTTCCTTGCAGAGCCGTTTCGGGCCCTTCGTTGCAACGTTCTGGAATGTTCTGTTCCGTCTGCAACACGATCGCCCCGCTGTTTGCAATCCGACACTTCATTGCCCGCTGTGATGACCTGTTGCAGCCGCCGTGTGCGTAAGGTTGCAATATCACACTCTATGGTCTAAAACGAGTTATTAGCAGCTGCGTCTTGCAAAGATTTTTGAAGGCGATTTGAAGATAATTATTCATGAGGTTTATACATAATGAAATTGAAGTATTCCGTTTATTATTTATATTAATTCTCTCTTTTGTTTCCCCCCTCGTCTCTCATTCTCCATTTCTTCCCTTCTTTCTCTCCCTTCTCCCATTATTCTTAGTCTCTTTGTATCCCTCTCTTCCTCCTTTCTTTCCCCTCCCTTTTCCCTCCCGCCGCCCGCCGCTACAGTCACGTTCTCTCGCCGGCTGCATACAACTCACCGCCGACCCTAAAATTTTCGTCGGGGGGATACAGGCTATAGAAATAATCTCACGGTCGTTTCGAGTTAGAACGAAAGGGTGCGAGGGATTTAAGCGTTAATGAATTACTTGGTATAAAGTGATGAATTTTCGGCCGCTAAATTTGGTGTTTGTCGTTTTTTTTCGGGCGAGAGAGAACGACTGTTGTGCGCTCGTAACCCCCCGATGGCGGGAAAGTAATTTGTTTTCTGTTGTTACTTGTTCGTGTCTTCGAGGGGGATGTGATTCCATCGTCTTAATGAGTTTATTTCGTGGGTTTTCGTGATTCTGTTCGTCTTTTTTTCTAAAGGGACGCGTGTGTTCGGAGACTGGAAATTCTTCTTTATTTATTCGATTCCTTATCCTCCTCTTCATTTTGTGAATCGAAAATTCTCTTCAATAAACTATTCTTATATGTGCCTAAAGCCGTTTCGAACAGTTTCTTGCAAATCTTGATGATAATCTAGCCATATTTTATATGCGATCGGGTTTTACATCACGGCTCCTCGAAAGGATTGGGACTGTGTATAAAATGAAGTTAGACATTTATCGCATTGATGATGTTTTTAGATTGACGAAATGTCCGGAAAAATATTCATAGGACTGAACATTTAATGAAAGTCGGGTATATTACCAACAGATCATATTCATAACGAATTAATTTGCAATGTCATATATCGCTGTCCAAATGCATCGCCATACATGATTTATTACCTGTATTTCGCTACATTCTCTACAGTAAACGCTAACAGGTGACATCCCCGTGCATATTTTTTCTGTGACGTCATAAATTCCGGCCAGCGAAATGGCTCGCGTCAAGAACTCCCAATTGCTCAATCCCGGCCCGCAATTGCCGTCCCGCGTCGAGCAAATAACCAGATAATAACGGCGGGTTTATTTCGGGCTCCGTCCGGCGTGACAGACAGGCCGTTCGAGGCGCATTGGGTCTGTCGGCGGCCGTGATGGAGGGCGTCGGGGAGCCTTCGCGGGGCTTCGGCGGCGGGGACTCGCAGGCAGGGAGAGCGGGCGTCGAGGGCCTTCTCCTGCTGGGCCTTCGGCGCGTTCTACGGGTCTTTTTCTCCTTCTTTTCTGGCCTTTGCTTCCTCTGCCTTCTGTCGCCCTTTGAGGCTGTCCATGCCTCGCCGCCGCCTGTGCCAGAGGTCGATGGATCCGTTTTTTTCGTTTTTTTCACGACGACGACGACGCCGGCGGCAGGAATCCCCGAGCCGTAATCCGGTGCTTGATTCGCCGCGCTAATCCCGGCAGAGGAGAGGCTCCGGACGGGGTTAATCTCCGGAATGACCTCGTCTCTGGCAGGTTAACTTCCCTTCGGGTTCCGGCCGTCCCTCACGCCGGCGATGGCGCGTGTGCGTGTCCCCGGCGCGTTACGGCGCTCGGAGATCTGCATCAAAGACGGGCTCGGTGAGTGATGTCGGGCCGAGACACGCACCGATTTCCCTTCGGCGCGGCGATAAAGACGTCAAGGATCTGGCTCTCCTCGGGCCGCCCCTGGAGCCGGGGGTCGAGGACGCCGCTCGCTCCTTCGGCTTAGGACATTTCCTTCGCAACGAACAGGTCGCCTGGACCGCGCGAGCATGTTAATGACAGGTACACAGACACAAGCGAACAGGTAGAAAAGAGCAAAAGACCGCCATTTCTGCCACCTCCCGAGGCGGCGCCGACGACTTTTCGGACGGCGAGTGAAACACACGTGGTCGCCCCAGCCGCTTCCCTCCCTCCCTCCGCCCACCCGCGCACACCTGATTCACGCCCGGCGTTCCTCCTCGTCCGCCCGCCCGAAGGGATAGGGCGTGACGAGGGCGTGTGGTTGGAGACTCACCTTGCTGGGCTGGCTTCCTCACCGTCTTCTTCTCCTTCATCCAAGGGTACTCCGGCATGCCCACGCCCGGGGGCAGCGACTCCAGGTACGAGCTCATCGCGGGGGTGCACGGGTGGCCGCCCATGTCGGGAGGCACCTGGACGTATTCGCCCATGGGCAGGAGTGGCGCCGGGTAACGTAGTGCTGCGACACACAAGACTCCATGCCGCCCACTACCCACGCCCACCGCCACCATGGCCACCCTTCATCCCGCCGGCCTCCTGCTCCTCCTCCTCCTCCTCGTCCTTCTTCTCCTCCTCCGGTGTCCCTGTCCTTCTTCCGCTTCTTCCTTCTGCTGGGCCTTCCGCTGCCTCCTTCCTTCTTTGGCGCTCACCTGCCGCAGGTCCCGCCCGCGAGGTCGCACACTTCCCCGGGTTCCCTCGCCACTGCACAAACAATTTCGCAACTCTTTCACGGGGACTTTGCCTCACGAGCTCGCCTGCTTCCAACGACTCAGAATTACTACAAAAATAACCAAAGCATCCCACGTGCGATCATGTCATAGTCCTTAATCCAGTCCTTGGTCGGGGCGCCAGCACAGGTCGGGCACGTGCAGGCGGCGACAGGAGCCAGGTTATCCGTGGCGCCAGGCCTCGCGGTGCCGAGTGCGAGTGAGAGAGAGAGATAGACAGGGGGAGAGAGAAAAAGGAGGGGTGTTGTAGAGAGGGAGGGTTAGGGGGGGAGAGGTGAGGCCGCGTATGGGGCGCGTGGTGCGAGTGGCGCCGGGCGAGCGTCAGAGCAACGAGGAACACGCTGGTGTGGCCGTGTTGGTCGGCTCGGCCACAGAGCTGTAACTGTGCGGGTCTACGTGTGGCTCCGAGACTCGTCCCGCACCACGCTCGACTCCAGCGGCTCTGCCTATCCTCCTGCCTCCCGCCCTCCCCTTCGCCCGCCCTCCCCTTCCGCCCTCCTGCCTCTCTCCCTCCCTCCCCCTCCTGCCCGGAACCCTTCCCCCTCTCCTCCCTCCCCAGCCCGCCGACCAACATCGCAGTCACGCAGTTACTCATACAGTCACTCACTCACGCGCGGTAGCTCTCCCCCAATCACTCATGGAGTCACTCACTCGCTCTTCGGGGTCATTCGGTCCTCCTGTGAACAGCCAATCGCCTCGCAAGTTCACTGTTCATCGGCACTCGATCCTTAATCATTACAAGACCCGCCTCACGCCATCCTTCGCTCGCCGCCAGTCCACCTTTGCGTGCAGGAGCGTTTAAGTCTCTTGCGCGGTATCGTCCGTTATGCCATGTCTCGTTCCGTCACGAGGCTAATGGCTTGTTTGCTCGTTCGGGATCGAGGCGACGGCGGTTTCGCTCGTAAAATAAAATAAGATAAGTAAATTGCTTAATCAGGACGGGAATGATTGAACGGCCGGGAAAGAGAGGAAGAAGGTTCTATACGGCACAATCATTCGTGTATCCCTCTAGCATGTGTAAATGTGTATGCATGCAATTATATCTATATCTAATCTATTCTATTCATTTCTCTTC
>NW_020868883.1:565472-567972 GCF_003789085.1 Penaeus vannamei
TTCCCCAGACTTTTTTCCAGGTCGTTCTGTCTCCGGTCTTCCCGTACCGGTGCTTTGAAACGCACTGACCGAGCAGGAACCGCCTTAATGTTGCTTGAGACGTGTATCACGATGGGGAGAGGGTGGGCCATACCCTACCACGCTCGCCCAGTGTGGATTGGCAGGGGCTCTCATAGTCGCCTTTTACGACACTAATGACACGTTGGAAGTATTCTTTTCACGTCCCTATCTACAGGGGAGCCAATGGCAATATAGCACCACCTGCTCCTCCCTCCACTCTGTTCTTCTCCCTTCTCAGGTGTTTTCCTTTCGTCACTAAGGCCACTCGTTCGTTTCCTGATCGTCAGGGTGAAGTATGGTTTTGACAATAGACGATTTCTGAGATAGTGTCTAAGATTATAGATTGCGCGTCCTCAATAATATTGTTTCCCAGCTGCTTTCTCTTTTCAGATCGGGAAGGTGATTTCATGCACGAAAAGACCCCTTTGCTCTTGGACTTCCGAGCTTAAAATGGTTCTGACAGGAGGCGGAGCTTGAAGATGGCAGGGTTGGAGGCGCCGCGATTTCCGTTGTGAGTGACAAGGACTGACGTGACTAAGAATTTACATATTAGAGGGATAGCAGAAGGAGGACGGAATTAGAGAAAGAATGAGAGAGACGAGGTGGCAGGGGTTTGGACAGAGGAATAGGCATGGAAGGAAGATACCGAGGATGGATTCGCCAAGTGGGAGAAGAGGGACGCCAAAGAGGAGGCTTGTGGATGTGAGAAGGGAAAACCTGCAGATGGATTACGGACCAGAAAAAGAGACAGAGAACAGGGCGAAAGAAGACGGATGATCCGCTCTAGCAATTACAGGTCTGTATGTGTGTGTGTGTGTTTATTCATTAAATCATTTATCTATTCATTTATATATTTAAGGCAGGCAGTCCAATGCTGATCTGCAACTCAGACCCCTTTCAAGTTTATCCGGCCACGGTGGAGGTAAGCTACGACTAAAAACAAAAACAAAACAAAAAAAACAAGGATTGCTAGTTGGCAGTACTAGGAGAAGAAGTGCAACTAACAGACCGAAATACCTAGAGCGAGAGGGCAGTTATTTGACAGAGAATGAGTAGACGTGAGGAATGTCATTTCCCAGCAATGTTAGGTAATAGAGAACTTCTAGTTGACAGAAATACCAAAGCAGCTATTAAATCCAAAAGCCAGTTATAAGAAGGCAGTTATCTAGCAGAAGATACTGCCTCAAGAAAGCAAAGATATTAGCCTTAAGTACCGAATAAAATATTTCTATTTGAATAAGCATCAAACAACTAATAAATTGAAATGTCAGAGAATATTTGAAAAGCTAAGTAAATGAGGATATCTACACAGATATACTAGTAGCAGAAGGATGCTTTTAGAACAACAGCTGATTAATATAGCCTATACTAGAACGAGCCGGACAGCTGGTCGGCAAATTATACTAGAGCGGGGCGGACAGCTATCAGGAGAACAGCTGGTTGACAGACTCTACTAAAACGGGGCTGACAGCTATTAGGAAAACAGCTGATTGATAAACTGTACTAGAACGGGATTGACAGCTATTAGAACAGCTGATTGGCAGACTCTACTAGAACGGGACAGACAGCTATTAGAACAGCTGATTGACAGACAATACTAGAACGGGAATGACAGCTATTAGAACAGCTGATTGGCAGACTCTACTAGAACGGGACAGACAGCTATTAGGAGAACAGCTGGTTGACGAGAAGCAAGAAACAGGAAAAGACAGACAGCTAGTACGCTTGCTAAGAATAGAGGAAGATTAAGTGCATAATTTGCATATTAAAAGTCTTGCAAACAAGTGCTTTCAGATCTGGGTCCATTACATGCGTGTTTTATATTCATATTATGCATTATACATACGAGTATTATGGTAATGTCCACAGTCTTTTCTTCGTGATTTTTGTGACATTTCTTAATTCACTTTTTTTTCGATATTTGGACATGAAGTGAACGGTTTTCAGATATACACACACATATAAAGGTTATCTGTACACTTTGGGCAGCCTGATTGTTGTCATGGCCATCTGTTTCGTCTCTGTTTGTTTACAGTTTTGTTTTAATTGTTATTTACATGGTTATCTTCATTGGCATCATTCAGCAATAAATCATTTTTCTTTAACTCAACACACAAACTGTTACGTGCTTGTGTGTGTACGTGGGTGCGTGGAGGCGGAGGCGGTAGGAGTGAGTGTATGTGTGTATGTGTGTGTGTGCCTATGTGCGAGTGTGTGTGTGTGTGTGTGTGTGTGAGTGTGTGTGTGAGTGTGTGTGTGTGTGTGTGTGTGTGTGTGTGTGTGTGTGTGTGTGTGTGTGTGTGTGTGTGTGTGTGTGTGTGTGTGTGTGTGTGTGTGTGTGCCTATGTGCGAGTGTGTGTGTGTGTGTGTGTGTGTGCCTATGTGCGAGTGTGTGTGTGTGTGTGTGAATGTAGCAAAAGCAAAACGACATCTACCACAC
>NW_020868883.1:572972-585733 GCF_003789085.1 Penaeus vannamei
AACACACTGCCCTTGATATCGTGATGAAGTCTGCTGTTATCTAAGGGATGAACGCTGCAGAAACCCAAATACTTCTGGGAACAAAGCAAGCGATCATACCGGTGGTCTTGACTGATGTTATGAACAATAGACATATAAGAATTGCAATAAAAAATGTTAATTTTAATGATAGAGATAGACAGATTGACAAAAAGAGATATAGACAGTCAGATAGAGAGAAACGGCGAGAGAAAGTTAGAAAGAACGATGGGAGAAAATGATAGAGGGGAGAGAAGCAAAGAGAGCTTGTGAGAGAAGGGGGAGGGAGAGATAGAGAGGAAAGATGGGGAGAGAGAAAAAGGAAGAGAGAGCAAGAACTACGAAACGAAGCGATGGGACAAGAGAATGAGAGAGAAAAGAAGAATGTATGAGTGAGTGATAAGGAGAAAGACAGAGGAAGAGCGAGAGAGGAAAAAGAGGAGAGAGAGAGAGAAAAGAAAGAAATAGGTGGGGAGAGCGAGAAAGCGACAGAACGAGAGACAAAGAGCAAGAAAGCCACGGAAAGAGAGAATGAGAGAGAAAAGAGAGAGAAAGGAACAAGCAGCGAAATGAAGCGACGGAACGAAGAAGCAAAGAAATGAGAACGAGAACGAGAGAGAGAGAGAGAGGAACAAATGAGAAAGAAACAATCGCGAACGAGAAAGATATCTGAAGGCATAGCGGAGAGGCAGTCTCCCCTCCCCCCCCCCCCCCCTCTCTCTCATCCCTCTCCCTTCTCCTTCCCCCTTCTTCCCCCCCCCATAACCCCTTCCCAACCACCCCTCCCCCTCACCACCACCCCCCCAACCACCCCTTCCCCTGCTCCATCCCCTTCTTCCCCCCCCACCCCTTCCCCCCCCCACCCCCACCCCATCCCCCTTCCCTGCCCACCCCTTCTTCCCCCCCCCCCACCCACCCCTTCCCCAAACACCACCCCTTCCCCTGCTCCATCCCCTTCTTCCCCCCCCACCATCCTTCCCCAACCACCACCCCTTCTTCCCCCCCCCTACCTCCCACCACCCCTTCCCCCCACCCCTTCCCCCCCCCCTTCCCCCCATCCCCCCCCACCCCCCATTCCACTTCATCCCACACACGCGGCGTATTATTGGATCTGGAGTTCATTTTCTTATGCACTTTACATGCATTATGGGAAGTCTTCATGGCCGGGGCGATATTCTGGGTAAACTCATGGTGAGTATTTTGGCTTACTCATATATCATGGGGCGGTGAGTAGTCGTAATCATGTGGCGGTGAGTACTCATAATCATGTGGCGGTGAGTAGGTCATAATCAATGTGGCGGTGAGTACTCATAATCATGGCGGTTGAGTTACTCATAATCATGTGGCGGTGAGTACTCATAATTTTCATGTTGCGGTTGAGTACGTCTAATTCATGGGGCGGGTTGGAGTATCGTCTTGAGTAAGCATGTGGGGCGGGGCGTGAGTGAAAGTTAACCACACAATCAGTAGCGACCATTTGGTATGGAGGATAATCTGCATGTAGCTACATGAGTGCAGCGGCCGCCGGTGCTAGTACTTCTTAAGAGTACACTTGGTGTATAGTGCGATAATGTGGTATTCTATTGGATATATCTATTTACAACACACATCATCGAAACAGGCAGTTCGTGGGAAGGAGAAATTTTACGGGATTAAATATTTAGAGTCGCCCGGCCTTCGGGGCGGTGTAAGTTGTCCATTCATTGATATAGTGAGAGCGTGTGTCATGCACTCAGTTACTCCATTAAGACTTGTGTTTAGGCTGTGATTTGCGATAGAGTGCATAACAATTAAGGTACTTCTAATCCTGATGAATGGCGTGATATTGCAGGGAAGATTCGATGAGATGAATTACATTAGGTAGGCGTGGTTTGGGGATTACCAGATAAACGTAATGAAAACTCCTTATAATTTCATACGTCTTTTGACTGTGTGAGCAAAGAGTAACCTCACTTAAAATCAACTCTTAGTGGTCTGAGTGTAAGGGTATGACTCTAGTCTAATGTAAATATCAATGTTTTATCGAGGCGGAGTGTCAGTAGTACCTCAGAAGCAGAGTTGAGTGGTCTTGTTTAAGGTGAAGCGAGTAATTTCTAGCATAATCATCAGTCGACAGTGACTACAAGACTCAACAATTACACACACAATCACACCACACTAGTGGCAGTGTAGTAGTCATAACTTATAGTTGAGCAGTGGATCAGTTCATAAATCATCAGCTTGGCGGTGAGTTACTCAATCAATCACTGATGGCACGGTGAACGATAGCTCATAATCATGTGGCATATATATATATATATGGTTGATAGTAGATACTCATAATCATGTGGCTGGTGAAAGTACTCATATCATTGGCATATAGGGTGAGTATCTATAAATATCAAATAGGTGCAGGTGTATACTCGAGATAATGCGATGTAGCGGGAGGAAGTACTCATAATCAGTGTAGGCGGCGGTGGAGAGTTCTCAATAATTCAGTAAGTGCGGGGTGGAAGGTACGCAATAGAGTCAGTGAGGCCGGTGGAGAGAGTACTCATAATCATGCGGCGGTGAGGGGCGGCAGAGCATACCCTAACGGTATGGAAAGAGGATCCGGCATATTGATGGACGCGGGTGAGAAGAGGAAAATGAGAGTTGTGATTGTGAAAGGAGGCGAAGAGGGCGAAAGACAGCTGCAAGAGAGATGATAGAATGGAAGAGAGGAGAGGTAATGATGAGATTTCGACGAGTTCCTCATAAATGGTGGGTGGAAGTAGGAAACTCATTATGAGGGAGATGGTAAGGTAGGAATGAGATTGAAGCTTCCTCATAGGAAACTCATTATGAGGAAGATGGGAAGGTAAAAATTAGATTGAAGCTTTCCTATAGTGGTAGGTGGATGTGGAACAACATTATGAGGGAGATAGGGAAGGGTAGTTTGAGATTGAAGCTCATAAGTGGTAGGTGATTAGGAAACTCACTATGAGGGAGTGGGAAGGTAAAAATTAGATTGAAGTTCTCATAAGTGGTAGTGCGGATGTGAAAACTCATTATGAGGGAGATAGGAAGGTAGTAATGAGATCCAGAATTCCTCATGAATATTAGGGAGGGGAGGGGTTGTATCATATTGTGAGGGAGGTGGAAAGACAGGGCTGAGATCCGTGCCTCCTCACGAATGCCTGGGGGTGGGATTATTACTCATTGTGAGGGTGGTGGAAAGGTAAAGATGAGACCCAGACCTCCTCATGAGTGTTGGAGGAGGAGGGTTTCATTGTGAGGAAGATGGAAAAAGACAAAAACTGATTACACACGCCACCTCATGAATGTTGCTAGGGAGTGTAAGAATTTTAAGGGAAATGGCCTCCTCATGAATGCTGTGAGGATGGGGAGTACTTCTTGTGAATGAGATTATGACACACATGAGATTCGGGAATGGGGGGGGGGGGGTGAGAAAACAGGCCTCCCCATGGACATTGGGAGGGGGAGGGGGGAGGGGGTTAACTCATTGTGAGGAAAGAGAGGGGGGGGAGGACTTACTCTGGCTCTCCGCCGTTAAGAAGCGGCACTCGGGCCTCATACTATCAACTGGATTCTCGTAATGAGCCGATTGATCGTGTGCGTCTGTGTACGTGTATGTGGGCGTGTGTGTATGCGATTTGTGTGCGCCTGTGTACGTGCATGTGGGCGTATTATATATATATATATATATATATATAATATATATATACTATATATATATATATATAGTATATATATATATATATATATATATATATAGTATATATATATAACTATATATATATTTATATATATACTATATTATAGATATATAGATAGATAGATATATAGATAGATAGATAGATAGGATAGATATGATAGATAGATAGATAGATAGATAGATAGATAGATAGATAGATAGATAGATAGATAGATGGATAGATGATAGATAGATAAATAGATGGATAGATAGCATGTAATATATATTGATGAATGTTGGTAATTATCTATCTATATATGTTATAATATAGTAGTAAATAGTAATATGATAATATATATAATACTAGATATATAATAATACTATATACATTTATACTTATATATATACATATGTATATATAGTATATAAATATATATATATATATATATATATGTATTATATATAGTAAATATAGAGAATAGATATATATATAATATATATATATATATATATACATTACAGACATATAACATGTGTGCAGATGTAGTTATACATATATAAATATAGTATATATAATATTATATATATATGTAATATATAGTAATATATATATAAGTTATATATACATGTGTGTGTGTGAGATATGCAGATTGAATAATTTATATATTATTATACAATATTATATTTATAGAATAATGATATATATATTATTATGTAAGTTATATATATACTTATATAATGTATATTTACTAAATATTATATAAATCTATAGTACTAGTCATAAATGTAATAGTAGGTAGTATATAACTTATAACGTATTATGATATGTGTGTGTATGTGTGTTGTGTGTGTGTTGTGTTTGTTGTGTGTGGGTGGGGGTCGAGAAGAGTGGGGGTGGTGTGTGTGATGTAGGTAGAGTATATATAGTATATACTAAAAGTATATATATATACTTTATAGTATATATATATGCACTATAATACTATACTATATATATAGTATATTAGGGATATAGTATATATAAGATATATATACATATATAACAATTATTATAGTATTAGTGTATAATAATGTCTATATATATATTCATACATATAGTAGGAAGCTACGAATATATATAATCAGATGATTTATAGTAATATAATATTATATATATATTATTATATATACATTTGTTAATGTGTTATGAATTATATTTATACATATATGTACTGTGTATATATCCTAATTATATAATATATATACGTTGTATATATAGTATATAAATACCCCACTACTAATATATAATAATAGTATATACCATAGACCTCTCTGAATATTATTACAATAACCTATATGATTAGTATGATATATATAGCCATTATCACTAATATATATTACAAACCTGGTGTTGTGATATATTGCGAAATAATATACATATTACATGTATTATTATTAGACGGTATATATTATAGTTAATCAAATGATAATAGAAATACTAAGTTAACTCAATAGAACATATAGTATTATATGTACACAGGGACAGTGAGGTATTTTCCAAATAATACATATAGTGTATATAATTTATTTATATGTTATGTAAACTATATATAAAATATATATATAGTATACATATACATACATATTGTAGCTATATATTATATAGTTATTATAAATATCACATATTGTATGTATAATCAATATATATAAAGGTACATGATAGTACGGTAAGGTGACCGATCTAAGCGTACTCACGAATATAGTATATTGTAATATATATATATTATTAGTATATATATACTATATATCATATACTATATAATATTTAGTATATATACATATATATATATAATGTAATTATAGTTATATATGGTATATTTGTATGTACCATCAGTATCCGGTGTTATTAATAGTATGTAAATAAGTTGAACCTGCGCGCCGGCTTGGGTGCAAGTACAGTATAAGCACTATAATACTGCAAAATGATTATTATTTTTTGATTTGTAATACATAGATATGGAATATCGTACTACTCTTATAATAGCTACAATACCTTCACTAAGCTGGTTATATGTGAACTAGTAGATAGGATGTATGATATGTAGGTGTATGTTATGGTGGATGTTATCGAGAGAGAGAAGATGAGAGGAAGGGAGGTACGTAAGAGCAGAGACGGCGAGGGAGTGAGGGAAGAAGGGTAGGTGAGAGAAAAGAGAGAAAGAGACGAAAGAAAGAGAGATCTATACTACAGACAGACTGACAGACAGAGAAGTGGAGAGAGAAATGAGAGACGAGAGAGTATCTGCAGATTGAGAAGAGAGACGAATTCTGGACAGAACGTGAGAGGAAAAGAGCACAGACCGACAAGAGAGAATTAAAGAGGAGAGAGAAATAAGAGGTGAGCCACAGGAAAAATGACAGTGAGTCCCAAGACAAATACACCGCGGACAACCACATCTAAAGAGGACTATTGTTCAAATAAGAAGGTATAGGGGCAAACAGAGCGTAGAGACAGGTGAGATGTGCTATTATTGAATAAATAAAAATGAAATAAATATATACAGGGGCGATAAACAAAAGTTCCATATCTCTATGATTAGAGCTGGTGAAAATTGAGTGATAGAAGTGAAGTCATTGTTTTCGACGGGAAACTTTCCCGAAGTATCTTTTCAAGTACTCGATGATTTATAACTCTCGAAGTTTTGATTCATACAGGCATGTACATGTGAATACTTAGCGCACATCGCATCGTCACACGCTACTGCACACACACCACCACTACCTACATTGCATTGTGTCTAAGCCCTCGCTTTCAGCTACTTGTTGGCTTATAAATTTGCCCCACCTCTTTGCAATGAGAGCTCGGAAAAGATCTGTCATTGCAGTCATCTTTCACAAAGAGTTTTTCGTTTATTCACTTTATTTAATTATTTTATCTAATGTGATAATGCAGGAAAATAATAGA
Source organism: Penaeus vannamei (assembly GCF_003789085.1). Taxonomy (NCBI): domain Eukaryota; kingdom Metazoa; phylum Arthropoda; class Malacostraca; order Decapoda; family Penaeidae; genus Penaeus; species Penaeus vannamei. The sequence continues at coordinate 579,611 of NW_020868883.1, forward strand.
TATATTTGTATTGATACTGATTACATTTAGTATAGTGTAGATTATTATAGGAGTATTACTTAGAGTATTCATTATGTTTAAGTTAATGATTTAGATAGATTATTGATTATCATTTTACGATTATTTGGTTTATGTATTTTTATATAGACTTAGATTAGAACATGATAGGCTTATTTGTTGATTATTTTATTTAGATAGTAGTAGATACCATATTTAGTTTTTGTTTATGTTGATATATAGATAAAGATATGATACATAGATATGGTATTTTATGATATTATAGTATTAGAGTATCTGTCACTATCTATAGTGATAGTGTATATTATGATATTATATGATATGATTATATTTTAGATAGGTAGATTATTATATTAGCATAGATAGATACTATATGATAATTTATTAGATACATATATAGATTAGTATGCATTAACACGCTAGTATAGTTAGATTTTTTATATAGAATAGATACTATATTTATGTAGATTTTATGTGTTAATTATAGATTTATGATATGATACAGGTAGTATATGGTAGATATTATATGATAATTATGATTATCATAGATAGGGTTAGGATATATAGTATAGATTATATATCATAAGATAGGCTATGATCTATATATGGATAGATATATTTATATTTCATTAGATACGTAAGATATTATAGATCTATGTATACATTAGATATATGGGTAGATAATGTTTTGTAGATAGATAGACATCTTATTAGGATGACGGCTTAGAAATATAGTATAGATAGATACCATAGAGAATAACCTAGATAATAGGATACTTTTATGATTATACGATTAAATTGGTTACTCTAATCACGACATTTTGCTCTTTTTTTATTATGATAAAAATAAATAGAAGGTCATATGAATCTCAATAAGTTTTCGCTATTTTTTTTGCTCTCTCTCATTACTCTTTACTCTATATTACATATATATTACCAAGTACTTGTGTGCCATTCTGTTTTTTTTTTTTTTTTTTTATGTGTTCTATTTTTTCTGAGTGCGAGTTGTTTCTATTTATTATTTTATTCTCTGTTAATATCTGAATATTAACTGTTTCTTTTATTTTTGCGTGATATTATGTTTACTCGATTATTCTCCCTTTCCTCGGGTCTTGTATTTGCATATTTGACACACTTACATGCGGACCTGACACAATGACGCCCAAAATGTATACGCGCAATAGTCTTTCTTTCTTTGACACAGTGAATTAAATCCTCTATGTATATTTTCCCATATAATTGTGATATTATAGTATATATTATAATATCTATATATATATATATATTATTATACTATTATATATATAATAATTAAATAATCGTGAGTATGTCTTATTATTTTATTATAATATATTTTTGTAATATATTTATTTTTATTTATTGTATATATATATTTATTTTTATATCTTATATTTATATTTATTTTATTGTATATGATATATATTATTATTTATTATATTTTTTTATAGTTATATGTTTATATTTTATATATTATATTTTATATATATATATATATATGATATCATGTATGTTATTGTTATGTATTGTTATGGATATTTATATTATTATGTATGAGTTTATATTTTTTATCATTTATGTATATGTTACATTATGTCTGTGTTGTTGTGTTTTTTTTTGTTTCTTTTTTTTTCTTTTTCTATTATCTTTATTTTTATATTATTTTTTAATATTAGTGCGATAAGATATATAGTATATATATTATATATATATATTTATATAATAGTATATATTATTTTGTTTATACTATGTTAAGTATACTATATATATATAATATCTGGTGTGTGTGTGTGTGTGTGTGTGTGTCGTGTGATTTGTGTTGTGGTGTGTGTGGTTGTGTGTGCATGGGGTTGTGTGTGGTTATATATATAGTATATATAGGTATATATATAATTATATATGATTTTATATATAGATATATATATACTAGTATATTATATATTAGTATATGTAGTAGTACTATATATTAGTATATATATATTATATATATTATATATATATGTGGGTGCTGGTGGGTGGGTTGTGCTGGTGTGTGGTGTGGGTGTGTGGGTGGTGTTATTACATACTTATATTAGTACTTTTAGTTACTATATTACTATATTCTAAGTTATAAATATATATAAATACTTATATATATATATATATATATACATTATTATATTATACATTATATATATATATTATAATATATATACTTATACATATATATATAATATAACTACTATATATTATATATCACATATACATATACATCTATATTAATGCAGTGTGATAAAATAATATGAAGATAAGAACTAAAATGAATTAAATAGTATATATATGATATTACTATATTAGTATATGAGTATAAAAGATTATAGTATAAATATGTATTAATGATGGCATATATATTATATATATATATATATATAATATATAGTTCAATATATATAAATGGTATATAAGATTTTATACTATAATATATGATTTCACATGCTCTTAAAGAGTAACAATAAATTATCTAACCCATCTGTCGATGTTCAGCGATATATACATCCTTATTTATCAATCACACATTATACTGTCAAGATATATAGGATATATAGCTATATAGTATACTAATAGTATACTAGCGCATCGGTTGATTATATTATATATTTTATGCAATTATTATTTAAATAAGTAAATTATTATATAAGTTCCTATTATATAATTTAGAAAAGAGAAAAAAAATATATATGATACGTATATTGAGAGATTATGATAAAGTATGACGAGGAAGTAGGATATTATACAGATTTATATGTACAAAAAAATACAAAAAATATATACTATAAAATAATAAATAATAATATATAAAATAGAAATCAATATTATTAATTATATTATTATAATATAATATATAATTATATAAAATTATATAATAAATAATTATAGGAAAATAAAATAATAATATAAATTATATATAGATAGTAATAAATAAATGATATGTATTTATATATATGTATGTATTGTATGTTTATTATGTACTACATAATATGGAGTCATAGCATATATGTATGGAGGATATGGTATACATATATGGGGTAGAACATATTGTATGTATATGGTAGTATATCTATATATATATATTATCAGTATATATATAATTAAGATAATTATATAGAAATATATATTTCTTATATCATCGCTTTCTATTTAGAGACGTATAAGATATATATAATAATAAATATATGTAGGTATATATACTATATTATATATAGTGATATATATATATAATATATATAGATTTATAATAAAATATAGTATATATATATATATATATATGTATTATATGGATTATAAATATTATAGCTATTAATTATATATTTATAAGTAGTATATGGTTCATATAGATAGGTATATGATAATACATATTTATATGTATGATTAGTGTATGGGGTAGATGATGTATTTTATATTGTGCTGGGTTACAGTAAATATTACACACACATCATGGACCTACACACACGGCATCCACCACACACACAAACAACACAAGATCACACACACACACAAACACACACCACACACAAACATCACAACACACACCGACACACACACACAACACAACACACACACGACACACAACCACACACACACCACACACCACACAAACACACGCACACACACACAACACACACACACGCAACAACACACACACAGCACAGCACACACGACGACGCAAACACACACCACAGCACACACACACACATCACACACTACACACACACGCACACACACACCACACACACACACACACACACACATACATACACACACTACACACACACACACACGTATCACAGGCAATCATCATCATTGACAGACTTGGTATCACGAACGCTTCATATTGTGTCGGCTCTCAGACTTTTCATGGGTGTTTTATACGATGCGTCTTTGACTTGTCTTTAAGGACCAAAGTGGCGGTCATGGCGCGAGAGCTGTTTGAATTCCCATTCACCATCCCTATTATCGCAATTTATTGACGGGAGGCTCGAAGATTTGATTGTAAGATTAAGATTGATATATGAGGAGGGGGAGAAATTATGCAAGTGAGACTGAGGAAGACTTTAGTAGATAAGTGAGGGAGTAACTATGGGAGTGGGACAAGAAGGATGGAGGAAGATAGGGGAGAGAAAGGAAGAGCTGAGGGAAAATGAAGGTGATGAGAAGAGAGAAAAGGGAAGGAGATTTAAGGTGAGAAGGAGAGAGTGAAGATGAAGCGAATAAGAAAAGGACGAAAGAGTATGATAGAGAAAAGAAATAGGGTGGAATGAAAATGAAGGAGAGAGGAGAAGGTGAAAGGATAATGATTATGGAGATGGGGAGAAAATATGCAGGAGAAGGAAAATATAGAGAGATGGGGTGGAGTCTCGGGGGGGAGATGGAGGACAAGTGGGGAGAGGAAGAGCAGAGGGATAAATGAAGGATGATGAAGGTGAGGGAGTGAAGAAAAGGGGGTAAGGTGGAGAAGAGGAGGAAAGAAGGAAAGAAGAAAAAGACGAAAGAGTGAAGAAAATAAAGGAGAAGTTGTGGATTGAAATAGAAGAAGAGAAGAGAAGGAAAGGATAATGCATAATGAGAGATGGAGAAATATGGCAGGAGAGAGGAAGCATTGAGAGTTGGTTGGGAGTCTTGGGGCGGGTGAGAGGTGGAGTGGGGTGGAGGAAGAGCAGAGGGAAAATGAAGGAGATGAATGGAGATTGAAGAAGAAAGGTGGAAGTGGAGAAGGAGGAGGAATTGTAGAAGAAGAAGAAAAAGACGAAAGAGATGAAGAAAATTAGGGGGGGGATGAAAAAAGGAGAGAGAGAGGGAAAATGGAGAGAAAATGGATATGAAGAAAAAATAAATAAAAATAGGCAATAATACAAAGAGAGATCTGATAATATGATGAATCATATCATAGTTGATTGCGACTGGATGATAGTGATAAATATAATTGGTGAAAATGTATTACGAACTAAAATAATCATGCATAAATAGAAAGGATAAAATATTAAAATATAATTGATAATTTGATTGACATCAATAAACACTAATGGAAATATGGGTGATAATCTAGTCATGACAATTTAATAAGATAAAGTGCTAATAAGCATTGGCAAAATAACATATAGATAATGATGATGGTGACAGATAACAAGATTCTGATAATGATAACAATAATAGAACAAATGGAGTAATAACGGTTATGATCATGCATGATTCTTATAATGATAGTAATGATTATGATAACGATGATAACACAATAATAGCATGTGTGACTGATAGTAATAGCAATAGAAGGGACAAACCGTGTTAGGTAATAATAAATGAAAAATAAAAACGAAAAGGGATATTGTATTAACAACCATAAACTCATATACATGTATGATAAAAATGGTAGATAGAATCATATGATGTGTGTGGGTGTATGATCATCTTTGAATCATGATAATGTTATGATAATGATGAGGATGATGGTAATTACAAAAAAGGAAAAAAAAATAAACACAATACAATAAATGAAGATAATAGGTTATTCAAGTAACTAATGTATATATTGATAATAATTGGATGATGATCAGTAATAATGGGAATTATTATAATGTATAACAATGATGATGAACAATAATGATAATGATAGGCGCAAATGGTGATGCATGAGTGAAAACAGTCATGATAGATAGTAAATAATTAATAATAATGATAACTAGCCAACATAATGATGATAATAAATATGCATGTGATGATAAAAACTGAAAAGTATACTATCACCTATTTGTTATCACGATAGATAATAATTATTATCCATGGTAAATTATAAAGTATTAGTAAGTATTACAATTATTCATTAGTAATCAATATGGTATGCGACTTATCTATTATAATTTAGACATTGATGAAATAAGGAATAAAGTATGATGAATAAACAACCGTAATAACACTAATACTTAATGATAAAATTGATGGATGATAATTTGAGTAAAAATATATGCTTAATCTATTCTAAATTGTTATTTATATCTGTATTTTATCATCTATTCTTATTCATGTTATTAGGAAATAATAAACAATTTATTATAA
>NW_020868884.1:9235-14235 GCF_003789085.1 Penaeus vannamei
ATGTTTTTTTTCTCTGTTCCCGCATCAGTAACTCCTGTCAGCCAAGAGAAGCCGCAAGAATCGGTCGGTACCAGTTGTTTTCACGATGATCTTATATTTAATCTTTTTATTTATTTATTTATTTTTTCAACACTTCGTGTTCATCCCCTTCTTATTCGTGTCCATTTTTTTTTCTTCTTTTCTACTTCTCTTTTTTGCTGTTATTTTTCTCTTCCATCTTGTACTTCGTTCGTATATAATTCTATTTTTTTTCTTTTTTTTCTTCCTATATATATGAATAAAGGAATATTAATAAATGAAGATGAATTTATATATATATATATATATATTATATATTATATATATATATATAATATATATATATAATATATATATATATGTATATATGTGTATATATATATATATATATATATATATATATATATATATATATATATATATATATATATATATATATATATATGCAATGAAAAACACAATACCGTGTTGATAATATGAAAGAAAAACCCACAATGCACAAACTAGATTTATTGAGGAAAGTGAGACAACAGTTTCGGAATCGTCCTCGATTCCATCTTCGGGTCTGAGGAGGCAAGGTTCAGTTCAGTTAGATTTGCGAAGTCATGCTTCGCCCGGGCCTTTTCTCTGGAGTGGCCCGGCCTGTGTTAACTATTTCTAGTTAACTCAGCTATTTTCTTTGAACTGCATGCTTATCGCGGTGGCTGGATTGCAAGCAAGCGATCCAGCTGCCACGGGGTAAGCATGTTGCACACCCTTTTTTCCAGCCCGGCGGCTGTGGTGGGTGGTCCCTGCCTCAGAAATTGTGTGTACACAATTCTGCAAGTAATGTAAAAGGGTGGCGTTAGGCTCGCCGCAGAGTTTAAATAACCTCACAGTCTCATTGTCAATAATTTGCCAAGCACATTGGTAACCTAGTCTTAGTCTGAATAGTATGACTTCGGTACCTCTTTTTGTGTTGGAGGAAGGGCCAGTGGCTTATAGCCTGAAGCATCTGAGTACCACTTGGCAGCGAGCGATTTTGTGGTGTTTTCTCTATGTGCTCCCCGGAGGACCGCACACGCTGCAGCTTTGGTACCTTGGCTTAGTCCCCTTCGGCTGGATCATGGAGGATGGGGGCATACCCCTACCCTTTTCGGCTAGTTTATCAGCAAGCTCGTTCCCTTGTATGCCTATGTGGCTTGGGACCCAGTTTATGATGATTCTTCGACCTTGACTAAGGATTCTTTGGGCTATGTTTAGCACTGTTGTCAAGAGGTAGATGTTATCTGGGGGCATACTATGTTGTAAGCTGTCAATAGTTGCTCTTGAATCTGTATGAATGACAACGTGTCCTCCCCTCAGGGACGCGTGTGTCAATGCCTCCATGATCGCAACCGTTTCAGCCTGAAGCGTTGAGGCATTGTCAATGACCCTAATGGATGCTGTGGTATCCTTTGTTGCAAAGCCGGTGCCTGCAGTATGGTTTATTGGATCCACGGATCCGTCCGTGTAGTATGTTATACTACCCGGAGGAATTATTTGATCAATGACCCTTTGTGCTTGTGCCTTTAGGCCAGGCATGGAATATTGATCTTTTCTCATTGTGAGATTTAGAATTGAGAATTCGATCACATCGTTCGCCCACGGCGGGGGTTCTTTGTAATCAGGGTGAGGGGAGTCCATACCCTTGGCAAGCAATGAATCTTTTAGCTGAAAGCGTATCAAAACTCTGGCTGTATGTGTGAGCCAGGAATTGTCCGCAAACAACTGGTAATCTTGTTGTAGGCGTCTAACTCTTTGTCTTAGATAGGAGTTTGTGGGTGCCTGCAGGACCTTGGAAAGGAACTGTGCTGCCATTAGATCAATTCTAGTGTCCATGGACGGTAAATCAGCTTCCATGAGGAGGTTGATGACCTTTGTCCACTTAGGTGCACCTAGCATTATCCTGGCTGCTTCGATTTGTATTGTTTCCAGTTTTTCTTTTAATGTTGTGCTGGAAGCAATGAGGGCGACAGATGCATAGTCAATAATAGGACGGACAGCATGTACATAGAATGATCTTAGTACTTTGTGTCCTGCTCCTATGTGTCTCCCTGTCATGACTTTCATGACTGACAGTCTTTTCTTGGTTCTGTCAAGCAGGTATTGGATCTCCTTTTTGAAAGTGAGTGTGTGTCCTATCCATACACCAAGGTAGAGATAGTCCTTCACCCATTCCAGATCCATATCCTGTATAGTGAGATTTTTGTTTCTGACATTGGTTCTCAGAGCCATTGCTTTGGATTTTGCTGCTGATATTTTTAGACCCGTCCTATAACACTCTTCAGACACCAGGTTCAGAGAACGCTGAGCTCTAGTTAGGCAGTGATTGCCAGAGGCTATGATTGCCAAGTCATCTGCATAAGAGATGATCTTGCATCCCTCTGGCAGGTGAATGTCGAGTATATTGGACATGAGGGTATTAAACAGGGCTGGACTAAGAACCCCTCCCTGAGGAGTTCCATTTTCAAGTGGCATGTGCTGTGAGAGGTGGCCTTGAAATCTGACATTTGCTGACCTATTTTTAAAATAGTCAGCTATCCAGGCCAAGAGTCTGCTTCTGATTCCTTTGTGGATTAGGGTCTCTTGAATGGCAAGCGGACTTGCCGGTTCAAAAGCCTTCTCCAGGTTAAGGAAGACAACCACGGCGGGCGAGGTGCAGATTGTGCTTAAGAGTGTGGAAATGCTATGAGCAGTGCTCTTACCCTTTGTGAACCCGTGCAGGTGTTCATGAGGGGGACCCGTTTTCCATCAGAACCTGTTGAGTACCATCTTCTCAGCTGTTTTACCCAGGCAGCTGAGAAGAGATGGGACGGTACTTGCCAGGCTCCTTTGGTTTTGGGATGGGAACTTGTGGCTTGTTTCCAACTCTGGGGCACCGTGGCTGTTTGCCAGGATTTGTTGATAACCTGCAAGAATGCAAGTTCTCCTGCAAGGCCTAGATGCGAAATGATGGGGTGAGAGATCCCATCAGATCCCGGTGCTGACCCAAAACTGGATTTGTATGATTTTCTTAGTTCCCTAAGAGAGAACAAGGCATGCGTTTCATCAGCTTCGAGTGCCTTGTCTCTTATGAGAGCAAGTCTTTCTGGATTTTGTTGTTTTTCTCTCATCATTGGAGGCAGATTGTTGGTGCTGGTTCTGGCTGAGAACTCAAGCACCAATCTGTTAGCCTCTGATTGTGGGTCATAATGAGTGCATTTCAGGGCTTGGCGGCTTGTCGCTTGCCTGACCCGTTTCCACAACTCTGTAAGGCTGGTCTGGTGCCCAAAAGTTTGGCACCATTCCAGCCATTTTTCCTGCCTTACTTTGTTGGCAGTTTCCTTGGCACCCACGACAGCTTCCCTCAACAGGGCCAGATTGTCGGGAGATCTTTGCCGACGGAAGTTTTTTCTACACATATTAACCCTATGGTTGACCTCTTTGATCTCATTATAGTACCAGGCGTCTTTGTGAGTTCTGGACCATGGACGAGTTTTGGGGATGGTTTGTGAGGCTGCCTGGTTTATGGCCTGGATTAGCCTTGCCTCTAGCACATTCACATTTTCATTATTGTTGGGTTCATTGTCTTTCAGACATCGAGCCAAGCCTTCCTGGAAGGCAAACCAGTTGGCCTTGTCTGTTTTCCATTTAGGAATGTGATGTGGTCTTTGGGCTGGACTTGCATCCATTAGTGTGGTGACTATGCCGTAGTGATCACTAGTAACCGTATCATCGACACACCACAGAATTCTCTCCACCATTGTTGCAGTGGCAAATGGGAGGTCTAGGACCCCTCCCTTCACATGCGTTGGTTCTTTGGTGTTGAGAAGAGCGATCTAAGGGAATGTCTCAAGCACTTCTGCTATGTGAATGCCTGCCGCGTTCGGCCTTTTGCGGGGATTCAGCATGGCTATGTGTGCATTGAAGTCTCCCTCTATGATCACACGGTCTTGTGCTGCTGTAGCACAAGTGGTTTGCTATAAATATTTTATATTTTTATAGGGCCCCCAGGTAGCTGAATCTCAACAGCAAGAGATTCAACACCATTTCCACAGTGTGGCGGGTTGGCTATTAAGGAGCACGGGATAGCTTCTTTTACCAGGGTCATCAGGCCTCTAGCACCATCCAGGTTTGGAGTGGTGAAGGTATGATATCCTGAGAAGCACATGGATCCCATAGTTAGTGTCTCCTGGAGCATGACGACGTCAATGCTCCTTGCTCGCACAGTTGACTGGAGAAAGGAGTTTTTGCTTTTATAGCTACAGACATTCCACTGCAGAATGCTTAGATTGTGTGCCATGATGGTTACTCAAGAGTCACTTGCTTCAGCTTCAGAAGCCCCAGTGCTAGTGGCATCAGATAAATACAGATCCTCGTTGATTGAGGATTATACAACTTCCTCTAAGTCAGACACTCCGGTTAAGGCTCTACCGAGGGGTGTAGAGCCTAGGTTGGAAGTGTCACCTCGGGGGCTTCTGCTGCACAGTTTTAGCCTAGTGGGAAACCAAGTAGCACCATCTTGGTCTTTTTCTCTTGGGAGGTCAGTGGTGAGATGCACACTCTTCTCCCGTCTCTTAGCACCTTGGTTTCCTGCAGGAAGTTCATGGTGGCTTTGCCTTTGGGGGCAATGATCATGCCCTCATCTCTACAGATTCGGATTGAGAGTCTGACGTTTCTTTCCTTCTCCAATGCCCTAACCAGTAGGTATGCATTGTCGAAGGCAAGGGAGAGTAATCGGTATAAGAGGGAAAGGAGGAGAAGCACTCGGGAACCACGGGGCAGGTGAGGACAGGAGAACGGAAGCGAAGGGAGGTCAGGTCAGGTCGAAGGATCAGGCGGTCTATGTGACGGGTGACCGGCATAAGGGAGGAGACGAAGGATGTGGGAAGCGAGGAGGCTGTCGGCAGGAGAGAAACCGCTGTTCAAGTTGAAATTGGGCAACAGCTTAATCAGAGATTTCATCAGTCTGCGGGCATGGA
>NW_020868884.1:24235-26735 GCF_003789085.1 Penaeus vannamei
GAAGGAGAATATGTAGCACCAGGATCAACAAACACTGAGCAAACATCTGTTACCAAAGAAACTTTCATTGGGGAATACATATAGCTAGACATCTACCAGGTGTGAAGTAAGCAAGAGCAATCATAAAAAGATTTGTTAAACAGAAAATAATGGAAAATTCATACTTCGCAAAGGAGGGAAATATGTACATTTAAGTTGGGCAGCTGCAAAATATTCATTTATTGTGTGAAGAAGGAGTCAATTCAGTATTCAAATGTCAGGTGAATCTTTAACTCATGCCTTATAAGCAGATATGAGTTAAGATCTTGCTCACACTCTTATTTCTGATGTCAATATAATAACATTTTGAGAAAAAGGGAAGAAGAGGATTGTGAGTATGAAAAGTTCTTTTTCTGCATTTTGTAATATTGAAGTCCTGTTAGCTAATTATCATAGATGCTACATTCTTTGACGTTTCTGTTGCTACAGGTGTCATGAAGATCTTATCATTGGTTTACATTTAAAAAAATAAAGAAGAAAAAGAAGAGACAGAACTCTTCCATAAGTGGATCTAACCCTAAGTGAAATGGATCTTACCTAGGAGAGATAGTTTATCCGGAACATGTATAGTGTGTATGCATACATATGTATGTGTTAATATATGTATACATGTATGTACAAGTGTTCTTGTATACATGGGTTCTTGTGTATATGTACTTATATTTTTATGTTTATATATGTACATATATGTGCCTGTAGGTGTGCAAGTGAATATGTGCATGTGAAGTTTAAGGAGTATGTTTCATAAATGAGCAGTCAATTGGTTTGGATTTTCAGCCTTATGAAAATACTTTTTCACGAGCTTATGGGATATTGTCAATATTTTTTTCATGAGACCTAATATACATGTTCAAATTTTTCTCATGTATTGGTATTCAAAATTGACTTTAATCTACTCATGGTGGGTTATGTCGTATTTCATAAGGATGAAAGCCTTACTCATGCTGTATGACATCTAACCACAACCTGCTCTAATTTGTGTATTGTAAAACAATTGTCACTGAGGAGAAACAGGCCCTTATCCCAATTGGCATGGATGGTAAGAGTGCATATGATATCTACAGTAATATGAGTTAATTTATTGTATTTAGACATATATGGCTCTACAAGTGCTTAGTCACCAAGGATTCAGTTATTAATCTTACATGTCTCAACCTGTGTACCCTTTTCCTGGGGAAGTTTTTTTTTTTCCCAATGTCAACGGGAAAATGGTGCGTTCCCTTTGGATATACTTAGTTAAATGTTTCTGCACATAGATGTCTCTGCCAGTGCTTAGCCACAAAGGAGTCAATTAGTTGATCTTGCGACCTCACTTTTCCTTGAAAGAGCGGGAAAATGCTTTTTTTTACTAATGCTATCAACAATGACACTGTTATTTTTATTATAAATATTATTACTATATTCTTACTGACATTACTAACAGCAGTATTAAATATTAGAAAAATGTTATCGTAAATCAAGGAAAAGGGTAAACAGATGAGACAGGTAGTTTGCGTAATTGGCTCATTGGTGATAGTACTTGTGGAGCTATCTATATGTAAAAACAATTACTAAATTAAACACACGGTAGACATGGCACATATGCATATGCCATCCCAGGCGGCAACTGGTTGATAGTATTAGAAAGAAAAATATTTTCCCACTATGTCAAGGAATGGGGAATCAGGCGTGATCATTAGGGCTTATTGATAGACTCCTTGGTTGCTGAGCACATGTGGAGCCATCTATAAGAAAATTCACAAAAAACTAAAGGGGACAGTACATAAATAGGCAGTAATTGGGTTAAAATTAGGCCTAACATATCTATTTAGCCACATATCCTGAAAAGATGTTTATGCTGCAACCAATAGCATAGAGAATGGGATAAATGTTTATGTACTATGCTACAAATTTCTTATTCAAGGAGATGACTGTGAGCAATCCATTTTGTGTGGCTTGGTATGGCACTGGGAATGGGGTAACTCAATTTTGTTCCTACCCGTCCATTCATTTGGCACGTCATGTTGTCTTTCCATTCCCTTATGCCCCCTCTTGCCCCCTCATTTCCCTCCTTCCTTCCCCTTCCCTCATTTGGTTCCACCATCCCATTCGTCTCCCTTATGCCTCTCTTCCCTTTCCCTGTCTCTTTTTATCTAGGTTATTGACTCATCTTATTTGCACATAGTAGCAATATGGATATGTAGTCCAGTTTCCATGACCATCCGAGCCCAAAACATGAAAAAGGTCTATCTATAGTCAAGGTAGCAGGGAGAGAGAAAGGGAGAGGTGTGAGGGAAGAGAAACCATGATATGTCAAAAAGAATTAATGATTACTTGAAACTCACTCACTCATAAAATCCATACCGTCAACTAACCCCCTTGTCTGCAAAATTCAAGACTGGCTATTTCACCTGTATGCACAATACATAACTATCAAGTTTTGCTGGTACCTAGTCATATAGGAGTACCAGGCAATAACAGA
>NW_020868884.1:36735-54235 GCF_003789085.1 Penaeus vannamei
AATCAAGCATAGAATTGCAAAGTATTGGTGCTTCCCAATGATGGGGTTGCAAAACTGTCCATGGCCTTTGCAACCTCACAGAAAAACTTCCCATTGCATATATACAGTATATACTTACGTACATACATACATATATATATATCGGATTCATTGTGTACTGGTATGTCTAGTATTATTTTTTAAGGTATCAGTAACCTGCCAAAGTGGCATGCTCTCTTAGTTTTCCTTTCATTATTATTATTATTATAGGTGGAAACTTGTAGAAGTGTTCAAAAGGGGCATCATTGTGAGAGGGGCTACCAGGAAATTTTTTAAAAAAGATTGAATTTGTCTACATTTGCCTTTTCCTTATCCCTCCAGCAGGACCTTATATGATCCTGCAATAACAGTGATTGTGTGTTATTGACTACATTATGTACTATGAGTTTTAATTTGTTATTTTACAATAAATCCATACAAGTTTTAAGCTGAGAATCGCAGTGTTGGATTTGTGTGTTTAACAAGTAAATAAAATAGAAGAAATGTCAAGAGCTTTGCCTTTTGGTTTGTGTCTAAGATTTTGTGTAGTGTGAAAAGAATGTCATTGGTTACACCTTTTTTATTTGTTTATCATTTTTTGAATCAAGGCAACTGAAAAGAAATGTATTGGATGTGTAAGATTTGTTTTACACTTTGTGCACATGATCTACAACATTTTATTTAATTGACAAAGAAAAATAAGTAAATTTATTGCCTAAAAAAATAGTTGTAAGATCAGAATATCATGTATTGTCTCAAAGCTGTATGTAAACCTTTGCTTATTTTTTTAATTAAAGCTGTTTTACGTTGAGATTTTTTCTAAAAAAAAGGGGTAGGGAAAAAAAGCCAAAAGAAAGTAAGAAATGCAGCCAGATTCGTTGGTAATTCTCACTTTTATCTTGAAACGGAACAGCTTTGTATTATACCAATGGGTCTTAACTAAGGTTTGATTGAGCCTAAGGGATTCAGTGAATCAGTCTTGGGTTGGTAGAGGCCCTCCAAAAAGCATTGCAGTTGCTATAATTTGCTGAATCTTTATAGTCCTATTTTATAGAAATGTCACAGTATAAGAGAATGCTGTTCATTAAGGCCTAATTAATAGTATGCTGCACCTATCATCATTGTTTTATATGTTTCTGTGTGGATGACAAAAGTTAAATGGTCTGAAATAAATAAAAGTATATTATATATAATTTATTTTCTTCAGTAATCTTTAAACAGAGATCAGTAATATCATAGACTGGTTAATATGGACTACTGTGATATTCATCTCATTTCTGAACTTTCAACTGGTAAGAATATTTTATTTTGCCATATGCAAGTTTTTAATCAGACCCAACTCCTCAGATGTCTAGCAACACCACTGAGAGTGCATAGTGAGTTTTGTTCAAGTTTGGCACATCGAAAAAGGTTCGGAAGCTGAAATGTATTCAGAGAATTAAAATAATAATAACTAGTACACAGATATTCTACGAAATCTTGACCTTTTAACATTGCAAGCACATTCAATAAGTATTTAGAAAAGAGAATTGAAACAGATATTCCAATTCTCAAACTAAAAGTAAACCGGAAATTTTGATGATAAAAAGATTGTGAATGGAGGAATATATGAGTGCGAGTATGTGTGGGAGAGTGGGTGTAATGTATGACGTAGATAAGGATGATGTTGAAGTAGGGAAACTAGGGATCAACTAATAGTATTTAATGTAGTAACACAGCATCATGCCAAGTGTAGATAAAAAACTTATGTGCCTTCTTTGGAATGGTGCTGGAGAAATGCCCACCTTAGGTTGGTGATTTGAAAAGGTGACGGCAAAGGATAAACTATTGTTCAGGAACATGGCCTTCTTGCATTTGGGTCAGGGGTGGTGGGGCAAAGTCACGTGATGACACTGACCTCTGAAGAATTACAGGTGGGAAAGCTTGGCTTGATGGCTTGGCGTGGCTAATGTGATCCATTACAGCCGATACATCATTTGGTCAAGATCAGTGCACCACCTTTATGTTTATGCAGTTCACATTTATAATGAATTTAATTAAATGATATTCATGGCAAAGTATATCACATCTACATGAGTGGAGAGATAATTTCAATTGATAAGAATATTAGAGAAAAAGATACTTTTTCATGTCCAATCATATGTACTACCAAATGATGAGAGATGACAAAATAAACTATAGTTGTATATTATTTTCTACAATAGAATTGCATAGAGACCATGGAGTAATGCATGGAAGTGAACAGATACAAATTGTAGCTTATTATTAATGTTTTTTATTTAGCTCTTTCCTAATTGTAGGTTAGATCTCCGTACCTCAACACGGTCTGTAACAGTACGTCACACTGGAGTAAAAAACTAGAAAATTGTCCTGTTGTACTTGCCAAAAAGTACTAGTTATTACTATCACTTGCAGACTCAAAACAACAACAATGCCCTTGAATTTACTTAATGTTTACTATAGTTCCATAAAAGTCCCTCAACTGTTATTCTCATATCGCAAAAGTAGTTGCACGTTTTTTAAAGAAGTGACTCGGCTCTTAGCTTAACCAGTTTTACCAGTTTGGTCCTTTCATCCTTATTTTCTTCCCGAAATTCCTCCTGTCCGCGTCCTTTCATTACTTTTACCTCTACAAACCTTTTGAGTACTCTTCATACCCCAGCTAAGTGGGATCGATTCTTTGCAATTCACCCTTCAGCCCCTTGCTCTAATACCCTGATATTCGAATACGGTCTCCAAAAGCAAGTACGCAAAGTTTTCTTCCGCAGCCTTTGTTGACTATGATGCAATATCAGTACAGTACTCCTTCCTCCCAGGGGTCGCTTGAAGTCCTACATCAATGTTGCTAAGATTAACCTTCCGTAGACTTGGCCTCCCCTGTGAAGTTCTATATTGGTGGATAGTCCTGCGCTGTTCGACCATATCGTTAATGTCAGAAATAATGGCGTTTTGGCCACCCAGCCAAACACTACTGTCTCTCCTCAGCCTACTGTCTCTATGTATCCAACTTGGTCACGATCATCCAAAGTGCTTTGTACAATCACGCACGTGTGGAAATTGTAGTAGCTCCCATAATGTAGTTTATATTAGCTGTCCTGCCTGTACAAGTTCGAGTCTGTGGTAGCATTTCTCAGATTCAAACTAGGGCTGAATCTACGTGTGGCTAGACGAAGCACGCCAACATTTTTTTCTCTCGCTACCTATTCCAGTTCTGTTCTTCGTTCAACATCTCTCCCTTCTTCTCAAGTCGCCTCGGCATCTCCTTTAGTATCTCTTCCCCTCCTTACGATCCTACTTCTACCCTTCTCTCTCCCAATAAAGTTCTTTTGCTATTCTGAATCCAGATACTCCATTCTCTACCACTTTCCCGATGCGTACCCCTTCTCACTTTACCTGTCGCACTAGGCAATTTAAGCGTTCAGTCCCATCTACCACATTCTTTCCAACACCCACCTCCTCCTCTGCTTCCCGGACACCCAACTCTTCTCCTCCTCACAAGAAAACCCGTTTTTCAGGCATTTTCACCCAGCTCCCTTCTGGAAACCCTTGAGGACATGGCCCAAGAAAACTCCCCTCTTTCTCATCCACTCTCCAAATTGTCTACTCCCATTCGGTCTACATTCGAAGTAACTGCCGACATCCATCCTTCGTCTCCCCATGTTTCCTCCACCCCTCTTCCCCCTACTTTCTCCCAACATATTCCACCCTCTCCCTAATCTGCACCTCCCCCCTTCTTTCATTATTTTTTCCGTTCCTCCCTGGCCGCTCACGCGATTTTCTTTTGTCGCATCAGTGTCCTTCCGAATCCTTCTCCTCTTGACATTCTCCCTGATACTTCACCTTCCCTTGTCCCCTTGTCTCATTCCAAGGGTTGTTCTCTTACTTCTCTGACGCTCATTTCTTTTGCAGTGTTTCTCATCCAATGTTCCTCTTCCTACGTCAGACGATTAGATCTTCTCCATTTGATCTAATCGTCCTTCGCACTAAAATCCCTTCCCCTTTTAACGAATCCTCACCGTGCTCCCTCTCCAATGCCATACTATCCTACAGCACTCTACGACCTTTGATGTCTAACACATTTTGTTCTAATCATCAACTCATTTTACCCCTTTCGCCATATTACTTTGAAACTGCTATATGAACTTTGATGCTTAGCACATTTATTTGTTGTAACCCTTGACCATTAACTATGGGACAAGAATCTCCTTCGCGCCCCATTTGCACGGCTGGCTTGGGGAGGAAAGTGAGAGCGGGCGTATAAACAATGCAGGCAAAACGGGTTCTGCCTTTTCGATGTGTGGCCGGCTGGATTTTCGTTGAAGTACAACACTAAAGGTATCATGGCCAAGCTTAAACCGGAATAATAGACCTTCAAGATGTGTTTTGTTGCAGAGTAACAGAGTTGGAAATAGGAACAATAATCTGTGCTTCAGCATTTTTTTTCTGGATTAATAAATTCGCTTTGCGTCTTGTCTCGGACCGAAAGCTTACGATCTGCAACTCAACATCATGCAAATGACCAGATGGTCATTGTCTGTTTCATATAATGCACGATTATTTTGATCTATTAAGTTGCATTACATACTAATTGTCATTAGTATACAAAGTCTGATTGCCATCAATAACTTCCTCTGAAAACTCTAGACGTGATTTCTGAAACACTGATTGATCTGAATATGGAAAGTCTGTAAATTTGGGTGGTGCAGGTGCATCATGTTAATAATTCAGCTGTAAATTATATCTATCTATCATTTTATCAAGCCTCCCTGTAACTTTTCTTTCTTATACTAGGAAGAGTTCCACCATCTCAAATTACGTACCGACTTCGCTACTTTGGTGGAAGTACAAAATGAAACCGCTTGGTATGTAAAAAAATGATAATAAATAAAATAAATGATAATATAAACACCATACGTACTCCCTTGAGTGTAGTGCAACTAAGGGCGACTTGGCTTCTAGGAACTAATAATCAAAGGGTAGAAAAAGTCTCAAGGACGAAAGGTAATCTGCTCGGAGGCGTCAGCTGGTCTGTAGCGAAGTAACGGCGATCAGAGAGTAAACAGTGAAAATATCCCGATATAGAGAGAGAGTAATGTGGATTCCCCCCCCCCCCCGGACAATTGCTAAAAAAAAAATAAAAAATAAAAATAAATAATAAAATAAAATATAAAAATAAATAAAGCGAAATTACAGGAAGAAATGTATGGAGTGTTAGAAGTCCATGTTCGGGATCCAGGCTTTCTTGAGTGACAGGATAAATAACACTGGATAGCCCAGCAACTGGACAGGGAGACTCAACGAACGGAATGCTGAGAAAAGAGATTGATGAGATGAGAGAGAGAGAGAGAGAGAGAGAGAGAGAGAGAGAGAGAGAGAGAGAGAGAGAGAGAGAGAGAGACTTCTCTCTCCTCGTCTTTCCCTTACCGCCCCCCCTCTCTCTCTCCGTTACTAATTCTAGTTCGCAACTCTAAACTCATTAAACTATATAACGCTACTAAAAACAGTTACAAGAACGACTGCATAAATCGCAATATTTTCACTCGCTGAGATATCGAACAGAGAATTAAGGATTATTGAATGATTACCTAATGGTAAGAGTGCATGACTGTAACATTTAGCGCATACATTATACACACAAAAGAGAAGGAAAACAAAATAATATCGAATGGAAGTTGTCCCTAAATTCTAGTTTTGTGAACAGTTCCGATGAAATATTACATGAACATTTACACCCAGATATACAGGATATGGAACTAACAGAATCGTTTTACAGATTTTTTTTTTTTTAATCATTGATTATCTTCTTTCCTAAATCTCACTACCTATTTATTCATTTTCCGCCGAGTCCCTTGATTCTCGGCTGCATTAGTAAATTTGCTGTAAGTGGCAGAACGTTACTTTATGAATAATATAGCTACCATAATGAGAAATTAAAGCAGACGAAATTAATCATCAAACCCGTTAATCAAATATTTAGAGCCTGGAAGTGTATTTGCAATGCATGCATTTCCTGGAGCAATACAATTTTGTCATATCGGCCGTGCTCTAAAATTTAGTCAGAGCTGATTGGGAGTTGCCATTCCAGCTGCACAGAGGTTGCAAATGTAGTTATGAATCCTTTATTCGCCGGCAGAACAAAGCCTTCATATGCCATACCAACATGACCTGACATACATATATAGGATATTTGAGTTTCTACAACTACTGCTACTTCTGTTGCTGCTGCTACTATCCGTATTAGTACTAATACTAGTACAAAATGATATCTACTACTTCTACTGCTACTACTACTACTACTACGACTTATACTACTACTAATACTTATACTAAGAATGATGATTATCATGAAAGTAACAAAAACGATAACATAAATAGTAAAAATAATGTAGCAATAATAATGATAAGAACAACAACAATCATAATACTAATACCAATAATGATAATAATAATAACAGTGATAATAACAATAACGAGAACAACAACAGCAATAATAATGACGATGATAATGATGGTGATGTGATATCAACAAATATGCAAGTACTACTAATACTGATGATAATGATATTAGTAACAACAATAATAGTAATCACAGTATTGAGAGTAGGAATAGTAGTAGTAGCAGTGGTAGTAGTAGCAATAATAATAATAATGCTAATAACAATAATAGCAATAATAATTATGATAATGATAATAATAATGATAATAGTAATAATTATGATAATGATAATAATAATAATAGTCATACTAATCATAATGATAATAATAATGATAATAATAAAAATAAGATACACAGTATAATGATAATGATAATAATGATAATAATAATGATAATAATAATAATAACAATAAGAAACACAGTATAATGATGATAATGATAATGATAATATTGATTATAAGAATAACAATAATATAACAGTAACAATAATGATAACGTTGATAAAAACGAATGATAACTGTACTGATGACAATTTTACCAATACTGATATTAAGACCACTATGATATTCATAATAACAATTTTAATGATTACAGTAATGATAATGATAATAATAATAATGATATAAATAACATTGGTCAAAATAACAGTACCAATGATTATACCAGTACTACTACTACTAATAATGATTATAATAATGATAATAACGATAAAGCTATTGGTAATTGCTATAACTATAAATAACAGTAACAAAAATAATAATGATAATAATGAAAACAACATGAAAAATAGTAATAACAATAGTGATAATAAGTAATAATACAAAAGTAACAAGAACAATAATAATGATCGAGATTATAATATTAATGATAGTAATCACAATAATACTGATGATAATAATCATATTGTTAGTAATAATACTGATTATAACGATAATAATGATATTACTGTTACTACCACTAATTGCAATAATAATAATGGTATTA
Organism: Penaeus vannamei; assembly: GCF_003789085.1. Lineage (NCBI taxonomy): Eukaryota > Metazoa > Arthropoda > Malacostraca > Decapoda > Penaeidae > Penaeus > Penaeus vannamei. Next base: position 44,174 of record NW_020868884.1, read on the forward strand.
ATGACAATAATATCGTAACCTACATTGGATGCCCTTAAAGTTTGTTGGTGATCAAGATATTTTTTTAAAGGACAGGGAAGCAATGACGTCATCAGTGTACTTGAGAAAAAGGTGATTTTAATGTAATTCTTCAAGTGTGAATATTTTTGCTGCATTATCGACCCTGTTGCGGGAGTATGCGCTCTCAGAGTGCTTCTAGTTATTAATATCATTATTTTAATGATAATGGTGATGGTTATGATGATGATGATATTAATAAATAATAATAATGATCATATTAGTAATAATGTTGATAATGATAGTGATGTCAATAATAATAATGATGATGATATATGATGATAATGATAATGTTAATGATAATAATGGAAATGTTAGTAATAATAATAATAATAAAAGTAGTGGTAGTAGTAGTAATGATAATGATAATGATAGTAATGATAATAGAAAATGATAACAATGATGATGATGATGTTGATAATAATAATAATAATAATGAAAATAATACTAATGATGATAATGATAGTAACAGTTATGATAATCATAATGATAATAATAACATCAACAGTAACAACAATACTATTGACAATAACAACAATAGTAATAGTAATGATAAAGTGATAATAATAATAGTAATGTTAATAATCATAATAATGATAATTATTATTATCATTACTATTATCGTTTCCATTAACATAATGGTGTTGATGATCAAAATACCAGTGATGGTAATATACATGTTGATAAGGATAATAATGATAACAGTAATGATGATGATGATGATGATGACGATGATGATGATGATGATGACGATGATGATGTGATGATGATGACGATGATTATGATAATAATAATAACGATTGTAATGATTATAAGAACAACAACAACAACAGTAATGCAAATAATTATATTAAGAAGAATGATAATAACGAATAATGATAATTATATTGACAATAATAATAGAAATACTGATAATAATAGTGACAATCAAAATTAACATAACAATTATAAATAGTAAGAGCAACAGCCACAACAACAGCAATAATGATAATGGCAATAATAACAATGATAATGATAATAACAACAGTAGTAACAATGATAACGATAATATTAATAACGACAACAATAGCAATAATAATGCAAACGATAACAATAGTAAAAATAAAAATGATAATAATAACTGATAATGATATTGTTAACAATGATAATAACAACAACATAAACAACAATAATAATAATAACAATTATGATAATAACAGTCATAACAATAACAAAGATAATGATATTGATAATAATAATAATAATAAAAAAATAATAATGAAAACGATTCCAATAATAATGATAACGATAATGAAAATAATAATAATGACAATAACATTACTAATCACCATCCTTATCATAACCCACCGGGCCGATCAGCGTAACGTATCACGCAAAATGAATGAATGAATTAATGAATGAATAATAAATAAATAATGAATGAGCGAGGCAACAGGGCAGTCAGTGTGTTAAGTACGAAAGTTCAGCGAAAGTGTTGGCGTTCGTTCCTTCGCACCAACAGCAATACATAAGTCAGGTGGTTGAGCAGCGAAACGAACAAATTTCTGTAGCTGTGAGCGGGATATTTGAACGTCTCGCGGGCTACAGACCCATGCTGTGGGGGTTCGGAATGTTTGAAGACGTATATGTATATATATATATATATATATATATATATATATATATATATATATATATATATATATATATAAAGGAAAGACGATGATATTAAAGATCATAAGGAAATTTGAGATATTTAGACCAAGTAGAGAGGTGAAGGTTGGCGTAATCGATGTAATTGCAATAATAAAGGTGGTAATATTAGTAGTGATGATATTAACAACAGGAACACATTAATAACATCGGCAACAACAGCATAATAATGACGACAACAATAACAAAACAAATAACAAATAACAAGAAATACTACCAACAATTAAAATAACACTATCAAATCATTCCCAACGATGAGAATAAACCATAAACAAGAAGAAAAAGAAGAAAAAAATAATTTGGCACTAGCAAAGAAAAGCAGAAAGGGAAATATAAAGAGGAGGATGAGGAGAAGAAGAGAAGAAGAAGAAGAAGAAGAAGAAGAAGAGGAGGAAGGAGGAGAAGGAGGAGGGAGGGTGAGGAAGAGGAGGGGCAGAAGGAAGAGGAGGGGAGAGAGGAATAGGAGAAAGAAGAAAAAAAGGAAGAAAGAGAAAGATGAGGAAGGAGGAGAAAGAGAAGGCCAGGAAAAGGAAGGAGAAAGGCGGTGGGGTGTATGTGTGTGTGTGGGGGGGGGGGGAGGGGAACGTCGACGAGTCTCGCTGATATTGGCAATAAATGTCTGGCGAAGGTAAGTAAAACTCTCCGTGTGACGCCTCTTCTAAGCAAACCCAACTCTGAGGAAGTCGTTAAAAGTTTCTTGACGGGTGAGAGGACGGACGGGGGTGGGGGGGTGGGGAGAGGGGGGTGGAGGGGTGGATGGGGTGAGGGTGTGGGGAGAGGGGGGTGGAGAAGGTGGGTTGGGGGGAGGGGTGGATGGGGGTGGGGTGTGGGGAGAGGGGGGTGGAGGGGGGGAGAGGGGTGGAGAAGGTGGGTTGGGGGAGGGGTGGATGGGGTGGGGGTGTGGGGAGAGGGGGTGGAGGGTGTGGGTTGGGGGGAGGGGTGAGGTGTGGAGGGGGTGGATGGGGGGGGTGGAGGGGTGGAGGGGGGGGTGGCTGGGGGTGTGGGGAGAGGGGGTGGAGGGGTGGAGGGGGTGGGTGTGGGGAGAGGGGGGTGGAGGGGGTGGGTGTGGTGAGAGGGGGGTGGAGGGGGTGGGGGTGTGGGGGAGGGGGTGGAGGGGTGGATGGGGTGGGGGTGTGGGGGAGAGGGGGTGGAGGGTGGATGGGGTTGGGGTGAGGGAGGGGGGTGGGAAGGTGGGTTGGGGGGAGGGGTGGATGGGGTGGGGGTGGGGAGGGATGGGGGTGGTTGGGGTGAGAGAGGGGTGGGGGGTGGGGGAGGGTGGAGGGGGGAGGGGTGGGGGGGGGGGGTGGGGGGTGGGGGGAGAGGGGGGTTGGAGGGGTGGAGGGTGGGGTGTGGGGAGAGGTGGAGGGTGGTGGGGTGGTGGTGTGGGAGGGGGGGGTGGGGGTGTGGGGAGGGGGGTGGAGGGGTGGGGTTGGGGGGGGGAGGATGGGGTGGGGGTGTGGGAGAGGGGGAGGGGGTGGTGAAGGGTGAGGGGGGTGGAGAAGGTGGGTTGGGGGAGGGGTGGAGGGGTGGGGTGTGGGGGTTTGGGGAGAGGGGGGTGAGGGGGTGGGGAGAGGGGGGTGGGGGGTGGGGGGAGGGGTGGATGGGGTGGGGTGTGGGGAGAGGGGGGTGGAGGGGTGAGAAGGTGGTGGGGGGGGAGGGGTGAATGGGGTGGGGTGTGAGGAGAGGGGGGTGAGGGGGTGAGAAGGTTGGGTTGGGGGAGGGGTGGAGGGGGTGGGGGTGTGGGGGTTTTGGGAAGAGGGGGGTGGAGGGGGTGGGTTGGGGGAGGAAGACGGGGGTGGGGTGTGGGAGGGGGGTGGAGAAGGTGGGTGGGGGGAGGGGGTGGGTGGGGGGAGAGGGAGTGGTAAAGGTGGGTTGGGGTGGAGGGGTGGATGGGGTGGGTGTGGGGAGAGGGGGGTGGAGGGGTGGAGAAGGTGGTTGGGGGGAGGAGTGGATTGGGGTGGGGGTGTGGGGAGAGGGGGGAAGCAGGGGGTGGAGAAAGGTGGGTTGGGGGGAGGGGTGGAATGGGGTGGAGAAGGTGGAGAAGGTGGTTGGGGGGGCAGGGGAAAACGGGGGTGGGGGTGGGTTGGGGGAAGGGAAGACGGGTGGAGGGTGAAAGGAAGACGGAGGTGGGGGAGGAAGTGAGGGGGTGGAAATTAGGGGTAAAGGTGGTGGGTTGGGCGAGAAGAAAAGGCGGTTGGGGGTGAGGAAGGTGGTTGGGGGGAGGGGTGTGGGGAGAGGGGATGGATTAGGGGAGGGAGAGGGGGTGGAGAAGGTGGGTGGGGGGGAAGACGGGGTGGGGGGGGGGAGAAGGGATGGAGGGGGTGAGGGTGGGGGGAGAGGCGGGTTGGGGGGAGGGGAATACAGGGTGGGGTGGGAGAGGGGGTGGAGGGGCGGGAGAAGGTGGTTGGGGGGGGGGAGGGGAAGACGGGGTAGGGGAGAAGAGTGGGGGTAGAAGGAGGGAAGGGGGGGAAAGAGTGGGGGTAGAGGGAGGGGGAGAAGAAGGAGGGTGGAGAAAGGTTGTGGTAGAGGAAGGAGTGGAGGGGGAGTAGAAGAGTGAGGAGGTAGAGGTTCAGATGAAGGATGAAAGAGCGGGGCAAATATAGAGAGAGTGAACTGAGAGGAAGGGAGGAAAAGAATGGAGAGAGAGGAAGAGCTGAAGGGAGGGGAGGGGAGGAGAGGAAGAGAGGAGAGCTGAGGGGGAGGGAGGGGGAGAGAGGAGAGGGGGGGAGCTGAGGGGGAAGGGAGGGAAGAGAGGAGGAGGAGAGAGCAAAGAGGAGGGAGGAAAAAATAGAGAGAGAGAGGGAGCAGACAGCAGAGAGTAAGGAAAAGAATGGAGAGAGAGGGAGTGAACTGAGAACGGAGAAAAGAGGGAAAGAGCAGAGAGGAAAGGAGAAAAGAATAAGAAGGAGAGAGCTTAGAAAGAGAGGGAGAGGGAGCTAAGGCGGAGAAAGCAGAGAGAGAGAGGAGAGGGCGGAGAGAGCTGAGAAGACCTTGAGGAGAAGGGAGAGGGGAGGAGAGAGACCTTGAGAGAGAGGGAGAGGGAGGGAGAGAGAACCTTGAGAGAGAGGGAGAGGGAGGAGAGAGACCGACCTTGAGAGAGAGAGGGAGAGGGAGAGAGAGAGACCTTGAGAGAGAGGGAGAGGGAGGAAGAGACTTGAGAGAGAGAGGGAGGGAGGAGAGAGACCTTAGAGACAGGGAGAGGGAGGAGAGAGACCTTAGAGAGAAGAGGGAAGACCTTAAGAGAGAAGGGAGAAGGGAGAGAGAGACCCTTAGAGAGAGAGGGAGGGGGGAGGAGAGGACCTTAGAGAGAGAGGGAGGGAGGAGAGAGACCCTGAGAGAGAGGGAGAGGGAGGAGAGAGACCTTGAGAGAGAGGAGAGGGGAAGAGGGAGACTTGAGAGAGAGGGAGGAGAAAGAGACCTGGAAAGAGAGAGGGAGAGGGAGGAGAGAAACCTTGAAAGAGGAGGGAGAGGGAGGAGAGAGACCTTGAGAAGAGGAGAGGAGAGAGAGACCTTGAGAGAGAGGGAGAGGGAGGAGAGAGACCTTGAGAGAGAGGGAGAGGGAGGAGAGAGACCTTGAGAGAGAGGGAGGAGAGAGACCTGAGAGAGAGGGAGAGGAGAGGAGAGAGACCTTGAGAGAGAGGAGAGGGAGGAGGAGACTGAGAGAGAGGGAGAGGGAGGAGAGAGACCTTGAGATAGAGGGAGAGGGAGGAGAGAGACCTTGAGAGAGAGGGAGAGGGAGGAGAGAGACCTTGAGGAGAGGGGAGGGAGGAGAGAGACCCTGTGAGAGACCATGAGAGAGAGGGAGGAGAGAGACCTTTTGATTGAGAGAGAGGAAGGAAGAAGCTGAGAGAGAGGGAAGAGAGAGACCATGAGAGAGAGGGAGGAGAGAGACCATGAAGGAGAAAGCGGAGAAAGCAAAGAGAGAGAGGGAGAGGAGAGAGAGAGACCTTGAGAGAGAGGGAGGACGCGTAAAGTAACTAACTTCTGTTCACGTGGCAAAAACCCCTTTGAAAACAAGCCTTCAAAAGTAAATAGCAAATCTTAAAAGTATTTTCTCCTTCGCTTTCGCATGAGTTTTCTGCCTCTAGAAATATCGCATTTGCTATTTCTGACGCGCTTTCTGGGGATGATGATGGTGGGAATTGAAAGAGGGAAAGCAAAACTGTAATAATAATAATTATTATTATTGTAATATATAATAATAATAATAGTAATAATAATAATATAATAATAATAATAATAATAATGATAATAATGATAATAATAATAATAATAATAATAATAATAATAACAACAACAATAATAATAATAACAATAAAAATGAAATGATAAAAAGGATAATAACGATAATGATGATAACGATAGTAATGATAATATTATAATAATAATATGATAATAATAATGACAAAAACAACACTAGTAATAATAATAATGATGATGACAATGATAATAAAAATACTAATAAAATGATGATATTAATGATGATATTAGTAATGATAATAACAATAACAATAGTTATAACAGTACTAATACTAATGATAATAATAAAAAATAGCAGTAATAACAATATCAATCATATTGATAATAATGATAATAATAATGATAACAACAACGATTAACAACAGTAATAAAAATATAGTAACAACAACAATAACAATAATAAAAATTACGATAACTACGGACACACAAAGACCGATCGACAGACAAACAAACAGAGAGAGAGATGTAGAGAAACCGAGAACGATTTCACGACCTGTTTTTTTTACCACAGGTCAAAGGATTCGATCGGATTAAAAGAGATTAGCAAGGCTCCCGTCTGAGGCAACACGCCGGGCGAGGGACCAAGGCAACCTGGTGGGTTTTGCAAGCAGCTGTCGTGCAATGTCTTCAAGATTCTGCCTCGGAAAAGACAATGTCATTGCTGTCCTTCATGGAGGCGAGACGTTCATTCAACGGACGTCGGTTCAGAGGGAGAGTGAGAGGTAGGGTGAAAGAGAGGGAGAGAGAGAGAGAGAGAGTGAGAGAAAAAACAGGGGATGGAGAGAGAGAGAGTGTGGAGAGAGAGAAAAAAGTGAAGAGAGAGAGAGAGAGAGAGTGAGTGAGAGAGAGAGAGAGAGAGAGAGAGAGAGAGAGAGAGAGAGAGAGAGAGAGAGAGAGAGAGAGAGAGAGAGAGAGAGAGAGAGAGAGAGAGAGAGAGAGAGAGAGAGAGAGAGAGAGAGAGAGGAGAGAGAGAGAGAAGAGAGAGAGAGAGAGAGAGAGAGAGAGAGAGAGAGAGAGAGAGAGAGGGAGAGAGAGAGAGAGAGAAAAGTGAGAGAGAGAGAGAGAGAGAGAAGAGAGAGAGAGAGAGAGAGAGAGAGAGAGAGAGAGAGAGAGAGAGAGAGAGAGAGAGAGAGAGAGAGAGAGAGAGAGAGAGAAGAGAGAGTCTGAGAGTAGTCAGACGACCCTGGAGGCCACGCCCTGTGCTACCAATCACAGCGGCGGATTAACTAGCCACGCCCATCGCTCGTGACCCCTGACCTGCTCTACAACACTACGACACACTCGACTCGGAGTCGTGACCTCCACCGGACGCTTCTCTGCTCGGGACCTTCCGCACCAGCACGAGACAACAACAAACCAACAGCAAATAAATCCTGAAACTAGAACTGTATCTCCATATACCACCAAGTCGGGGATACGACCAAACCCTGACAGAGAGAGAGAGAGAGAAAGAAGAAAGAGAAGCTAAAACACACTCACACACACAAAGCATTTCTCCTCACCCCCTATTCGAGGTAAATACATCCCCTTATGCAGTCTGACACGGCTTTCAGAACTCCGCCATTCACAGCTCTCCCGCGTTATTTTCCGTCGTCATTCAAGCAGTTGCGAATTTCCGTAGCGAGATTCACTTTGTTTTCGTGTAGTGGGGCGGGTACATTTGCCCCCAGCTGAGCTTATCTAATTTGCGGAAAGAAGTGAAGGAAAGAATAAAATAAGATAGAGATAAAGAGAGAGGGAGAGGGAGAGTAAGAGAGAGGGTGGGAGGGAGAGGGAGGGGGGGAGAAGGAGAGGGAGAGGGAGAGGGAGAGGAGAGGAGAGGGAGAGGGAGAGGGAAGAAGGAGAAGAGAGGGAGAGGAGAGGGAGAGGAGAGAGAGAAAGAGAGAGAGAGAGGAGAGAGAGAGAGAGAGAGAGAGAGAGAGAGAGAGAGAGAGAGAGAGAGAGAGAGAGAGAGAGAGAGAGAGAGAGAGAAGAGAGAGAGAGAGAGAGAGAGAGAGAGAGAGAGAGAGAGAGAGAGAGAGAGGGAAGAGGGAGAGATGGTGGTGGTGTAGGGAGACACGTTTGAAAAAATGGAATAATGCAATATCGCACTGATGTGATGAAATAAATACCTCTCCAATAGGGAACTCGAACCCTCACTGTTGCAGGCAGGTAACTACAAAGAGTGTTCGTCGTACAATTACCTGCCAGCAACAGTAAGGGTTCGAGTCCCTATCGGAGAGGTTATTTATTCATTCTTTTACTACTATATGGTTGTTGGAGGCTGGGGCGTGGGCGTAGATTGTCGCGCTGGTGCATGAAGGTCCCTAGCAAGGGGTAGCCTGGCTGGGGCGTAAGTGTCCGAGCGGAGACGAGAGAACCCCCAGAGGATAAGCGTCCGGGCGAGGCCGTGACTCGAGGTTGAGTGGGGTGTCGGGTCGAGAAGCAGGGCAGGGGTCACGAGTCCTGGGCGTGGCTAGTCAACCCGCCGCCGTGATTGGGCGCACAGAGAGAGAAAGGAGAGAAAAGCGAGTGAGAGAGAGAGGGAGAAGAGAGGAGGAGAGGAGAAGGAAGAGAGGAGAAGGAGAGGAGGGAGGGAGGGAGGGAGGGAGGGAGAGAGAGAGAGAGAGAGAGAGAAGAGAGAGAGAGAGAGAGAGAGAGAGAGAGAGAGAGAGAGAGAGAGAGAGAGAGAGAGAGAGAGAGAGAGAGAGTGTGTGTGTGTGTGTGTGTGTACGTGTACCTGTGCAGGTGCGTGTGCATGTGAGTGTTTACAAACATAATGGAATAAAACACTGACTTGCTGACTTTCAGAAGAGCAAAATCTCAGCAGAGAAAAGGCACTTCCCTTACTAAAAAAAATAATAATAATAATAATTTCCTTCCTTGCTTTGGGCTTAAATGGCCCTTTTCAGAAGAAGAGGAAGTGGTCTCACTAAAGGAGAGACCGGAAACAAATTCCTTTCCTTGTTTCTGATTTGTAGGCTCGTTTTCTATGAAGGAACGGGGATGGGAGGGGGGGGGACTGAGCAAAAAGGGTGTTTTCCTTCGAAGACAAGGTAAAGTCTCCCTTTGCTTGTGATATGAAGTATAGAAAGGTAGGGCTTGGAGGAGAAGGGCGTTTTCCTGTTTAATAAGCATACTTATATCTTTTTTTTTCTAACTTTAAACTGGCTCTTTTGATATAGGGATTAAAAAGGGTTTTGAGCCCAAAGAGCTTTGCTTCTGACCATGCAAGCACATTCCTTTCACTGCTTTTGACTTAAAGGACGCTTTTGATACGAAAGAGGATAAGAAAAATGCATTTCATATTCCTTAAGCAAATTGTTATTATTCTTATTATATATATTCATTTATTGACCAATTTATCTAATTTAATTATCTATATTCTATATATATTCTATCTATCTATCTATTTACTTATTTATTTATTTATTCATTTATCTTTTATAAAAAAAAGAAACCTTCAAACGCACCTCCATCGAAACAGATAATGAGAAAATGATCTGAAGAAGAGAATTATATGTCTTCTTCCGGATACGCCCGAAAGAAGACTTTATATGCAATGAATGACAGAAGAGTGGCGGGGGGCGGGGGGGCAGGGGGTGGGGGAAGGTAAATAAAACTCCTTCTAAGATAGTCAACAAAAGCCTAGAAAAGAGAACGAGTTTAAGGTACAAACCAAGAACTCCAGCAGCTTAGTGTGGTATTCATTAAGCTTACTTGGGAGCGAGGGAGGAAGGAGGAGGACGGGGATGGAGGAAGAGGAAAAGGGAAGGAAGGAAGGAGGGGGATGGAGGAAGGGAAGAAGAAGGAAAGGAGGAGGTGGGAGGAAGGAGGAGGAAGGAGGGAAAAAGGAGAAAAGGAAGAAGGGGAAGCAGTGAGGAGAAAGGAGGAAGGAAAGAGAGATAGACAACTCAAGATACACCAATTTGTGTAGCGTACGTGCTTGCGTGCGCATGTCTGTGCGTGGCAAGCGTGTGTGTGCGTGTGCGTGTGCGTGTTTACATACATGTATTTAACTCTCGTTTTCATCATGCCTTTTACTTCGCGGACGTACACACGCTAACACAGAAG
>NW_020868884.1:76735-79235 GCF_003789085.1 Penaeus vannamei
CCTCCTCCTCCTCGCCCCACCTATTCCTTCGCTACCACCCAGAAACATATCTCTCAACGTTCTATTTTCTCTAATTCTATTTTAATTACGTTATTTTCCGATCTATTTGCGACATGTTTGCGATATGAGACTTTCGTCATGCGTTTATGATATATTTAAAGTTGTGTTGACGAAACGGAAGAGATAAAGAAGCGAAACTGAGAGAAGACACATCTCGGTCACTATGTAACTCCTGTAGCGTGAATAACAGCAGAGAGAGAGAGAGAGAGAGAGAGAGAGAGAGAGAGAGAGAGAGAGAGAGAGAGAGAGAGAGAGAGAGAGAGGAGAGAGAGAGAGAGAGAGAGAAGAGAGAGAGAGAGAGAGATTCGATCCATGAACAAGGTCTATGTAAGTACTTATATAGACTTGCTCATGGACACTGAAACACTGGCCTATAGCACACACACACACACACACACACACACACACACACACACACACACACACACACACACACACACACACAGACAAAGCATCAGTGAATTCCTGTTTGTTAGGATTTTGTTGTTTATGTCTGTGAAGCAAAGTCGATTTCCGCGCAGCCTTTACTTTCTCTTGTCAATCCTAACAGAAGGAGAATCTTTATGAACTCTTCTTCTCGCCTTTCCTGTCGCTCTTCTGATGGCACTGACTCGACTGTTATTACCGTGCTTTTCGCTGTGAGAAATATTAAACCCGAGGAAATTGTTGGACAACCAGCTTCTACCGTCTGTTGATCTCTATTCTTAGCCAAGTATATGAGTCAGCTAAAGAAAGATTTAAACACCGTGATGTCCGCACACACACACACACACACACACCACACACACACACACACACACACACACACACACACACACACACACACACACACACAATAAAACGCAATCAAAATGGTGGCATTGTTTCTTAATATAAGCTGCCTGTTTAACGTTCTCAGGGAACAAGTTGCCATGGCTACAGAAATCTAGAGGTCCATTCAATTAATGAAACCTTGACCTCTGTACTTCCTTTACAGCTTTATCTACAGATCTGTTGGCGTCATGTATTATATTGTATTGTCGATACATAGGGCAAAATTGCGTAATCAAATCTGGCTATTTTGGATTTTTTGTTATTAGAATTAAGAGGATTTTCACGACCAGCCAATAAGCTACCGTACATTCCTCGTCATTGAAGATTTATCTGGTCAGGGATGATCAGGTAACATTCCCTTTGTGTATTTAGATTCAACCAAAGTGTTTGAACCGCTCTCCGTTTCAGCTTAACATTGCCATTACATTCGATAAGCTGCTCTAACTTATTTCTTGTCAAAGGAGGGTCAATCGACGTTCATTATGTGTATTCAAACTATTCTCGTTCGAAGCATGACAGTGATATTCCATGCTATGAACTATTCTTAAGTGAATATCATTATCCAGGTTTTAACACTGAATCCTATGTTCCTGTATCTACTAATATCTTAACCACCTTTTTACCATACTACCAGTTTCTTCCCGGAACCACACACGAATCCACAAAAAGTATAACACCAACAATAACACATGATTACAAAGCCCCCCCCCCTCCCTCTAAAGACAGGAAGAACGTGGCTAATTAGTGCTCAGCTGCAGACTGATATAACTTCACGTTCTTGCCGCGAACATCTATTCACACTAACAAGTATTTGTATCAACGCCTAACTGATGGTACCATTTTACTTCGTTAGCTGACGAGATTCTACAAAGCTGCACTGACTCTTTTAACCTGTTAGTCTTCACTTGCTTGTTAAAAAATAAACAAAAAACAAGACAAAAACAACAAGGCTAGAGTCGACGAGTTGTTATATATTTCCTTTGTTTTACTTATAATGGTTGGTTCACGGTTATAGAAAAAATGTGAAGGGTGATTATTATAAAATAAATATTTCAGTGTTGATGAATGATATATTGTAAGCCTGTTAGAAAAGACGAGTGACTATGAACCGTATTCATGTTGACAAATGTTGAAAGGTGTGAATAATGAATATCTTCACGATACAAGAGATGTATTTGACCGGTTTCGAACATATCTTCGTATGAATTCCTAACAAAGCTATATTCGAAACCGGTCAAATGTTGTAATTTGTATTGTGAAGTTATTCGTTCTCATCTATACCTTTCTACACGTGTGACTATGTTAACTTACGGCATTGTTACCTTTAATAACAATAGCGGAGAATAATAATAACCATAATAACAATAATAATAATGATAAAACAACAACGATAAGAATGTGGAGAATAGCAATAGTGAAACGAGTGAATCGTGATAAACAAACCACAAACAATGATAATGAGAAGTAATGAGAATATTAAATATGATAGTGATATAAGTATTCATAATGAGGATGATGGAAATAGAGCTGAAGAAATGAAGGGAAATGGGTACCTGAGGATAAGAGAGAAAAGAAGTAAGGGGTGTTTGAGTTCATTTTCAAACGCTACCTATGATTTTGTTAGAAT
>NW_020868885.1:18808-21308 GCF_003789085.1 Penaeus vannamei
TTTCATCAGACAAGTTCACGTAAGAACATAATGATCATATCGCTACATGTTTATACTATGGTTGTGGTTATGATCACAAAGATGAGGAGAAGTGAGGAAAAGTATGATGATTGTAATGTGAAGGATAACAACAATAACAATGATAATAACAATATCGTCAACACTGATAAGGACTAAGGTTGACAATATATGTATCAATAAGGTTTAAAAGTTAATCATGGAAATGTTAACAGCAATTATAACAGTATTGTTATAGCAACATTATAATTAACAGGTATATTTATATATCAAGTTCAGCGATTTTAATGATAATAGTCACGATATCTTTGATAAAGACAATCTCGATAATGATAGTACTAAATATAACTTAATATAATTGCTAATGATCATGATGATGGTAGTAAAAATAGTAATGATGGTAACTATAATACTAATGATAGTAATGGGATTATTGATAATGATAATTAAAATAACATAAATAGAATTCCAATAGTGATAAGCATAATCTCATTAGTAAAATCTCATTTATACTGATGCTAAAACGAACAACAGCTTCGATGATATTGACATACATGCAAGGAATAACACAAGCAAATAACTAGCCCTAACCCTTATCGAAGCTAACACCTAACCTAACCTAACCTTAACCTAAAAACTAACCTAAACCTCTTATCGAAGCTAACCTAAAGCTAACCTAACCTAACCTAACCTAACCTAACCTTATCGAAGCTAACCTAAACCTAACTAACCTAAACCTAACCTAAACCTAAACCTATACCTTATCGAACCTCAACCCTAAAACCTAACCTAACCTAACCTAACCTAACCTAACCTAACTAACCTAACCTAACCTAACTAACCTTATCGAAGCTAACCTAACCTAACCTAACCTAACCTAACCTAACCTAACCTAAGACCTAACCTTATCGAAGCTAACTTAAACCTAACCTAACCCTAACCTAACATAACCTACCTAACCTAACCTAACCTTATCGAAACCTAACCATAACCTAAACCTAACCTAACCTAACCTAACCATAACCTAACCTAACCTAACCTAACCTAACCTAACCTAAACCTAACCTTAATCGAAGCTAACCTTAACCTAACTAACCTAAACCTAACCTATACCATAAGCTAACCTCTACGAAGTAACCTAACGCTAACCTAACCTAACCTTAACCTAACCTTAAACCTACCTTATCGAACCTAAACCTAACCTAATCTAACCTACCCTAACCTAACCTAACCTAACCTAACCTAACCTAACCTAACCTTATCGAAGCTAACCTAACCTAACCTAACCTAACCTACCGAGCTACCTACCTACCTAAACCTTAACCTAACTTAATCCGAAACCTAACCTAACCTAACCTTAACCTAACCTAACCTAACCTAACCTAACCATAACCTAACCTACCTAACACCTAACTAACCGTAAACCTTAAACCTCTTTTAATCCGAAAAACTAACCTAAACTTAACCTAACCTTATTCGAACCTAACCTAACCTAACTAACCTTATCGAACCTTAACCTACCTCAAGCTAACCTAACTAAACCTAAAACCTAACCTAAACCTACATAACCTAACCTAAACTAACCTTAACCTAACCTTGTCGAACCTTAACCTAACCTAACCTTATCGAAACCATAACCTAACCTGAACCTAACCTAACCTAACCTACCTAACCCTAACACTAACCTTTATTGTCGAACCTAAACCTCCCTAACCTAAAACCTTATTCGAACTACATAACCTAACCATTTAAAACCCCCCCTTTTATCGAATCGAACCTAACCTAACCTAACCTTTCACCTAACCTAACCCTCACCTAACCTAACCTAACCTAACCTTAACCTAACCTACCTAACCTCTAACCTAACCTAAACTAACCTAAACCTAACCTTGTCGAACCTAACCTAACCTAACCTAACCTTATCAACCTAACCTAACCTACCTAACTAAACTAACCTAACCTACTTATCGAACCTAACCTAACCTACCTAACCTTATCGAATCGAACACCTAACCTAACCATACCTAACTTAACCTAACCTAACCTAACCTAACCTAACCTAACCCTAACCTAACCTAAACCTAACCCTTAACCTAAACCTAACCTTCCCCCCCAACCCTAACCTAACCTAAAACTAACCTAACCTAACCTGTCAAACTAACCTAACCTAACCTACCTTATCGAACCTAACCTAACCTAACCTAAACTAACCTAACCTAACTTATCGACCTAACCTAACCTAACATAGAACCTTTATCTTAATCGAACCTAACTAACCTAAAACCTAACCTTAATCGATGTCCGACCTAACCTATACCTAACCTAAAAACTAACCTAACCCTAACCTTGCTTCGAACATAACCCTTCAATTCCTAACACTTATCGAACCTACCTACCTAACCTAACCTAAACTAACCTAACCTTAACTAACCTACACTAACCTTAACCTAACCTNCGCCTCCTCCCTCCCTCCCTTTACCGC
>NW_020868885.1:26308-43808 GCF_003789085.1 Penaeus vannamei
TAAGAGTAAAAGTGATAGAGAAGAAGAAGAAGATGGAGAAGAGGTAGAAGAAAAAGTAATGATAGAAAAGATAAAAGAAGAACGAGAACATGAACAAGAAGAAGAGGAAGAACACCAAAGATAATAATAAGAAAAACCCGTGATTATTATTCATTCTACAACTTGTCAATCCAAATTCCAGCGCCATTGAGAAGTTATCAAAACTTCATGAGGCAAAAACAACAATAAAGTGATGATTGTAAATAACGTGATTAGATTAGAGGATAATAATACCGAGAATGAGAGTGGTTATGCTGGTTAAATTAATAATGGCAGAAATGATGATAATGGTACTAAGAACAATGGTGATGATGATATGGTGATAGTGATGAGAGACATGGTGAGAGCAATGTCAATAATGAAAATTTTAGTTGCAATAAGAGGAATAATAGCAGTAGTAGTGGTAGTAATAAGAGTAGCGGTATAGTAGTAGAATAGCAATAGTAGTAGTAATAGTAATAATCATATTAGTAAATAGAAGAAATAATAATAACGATGATAATGAATGATGATCATGATGATGGAGATGATGATGATAGTAAATAATGTTAATGATAATAGTACTGATAAAGATAACAAGGATGATAATACTGATAAAGATAATAATGATAATATACTTACTACTTACTACCACTACTACTACTTATAATAGTAATAACAATGCAATAATGATAATGATAACAATGGCAATAGTAATAATAGATGTATACATATGTATATACATATGTATACATATATATATATATATATATATATATATATATATATATATTATATATATATATATATATATATATGTATATATATATATATATAGTATATATATATATATATATATATATATATATATATATATATATATATATATACTATATATATATATATATATATATATATATATATATATATATATATATATATATATATATATATATAATTCTCAAACGAAGCCCAGAAAACGGAATCCTTCAACAACAAAGCAAATGAAACAAAGAGAAAAAGATTCCACTCGTTTCCTCCCTTCAAGTTTATGTTCCGGATGTCAAGGAAATGAAATCAGTGACGGCGCCTCCACTTATCGGCCTTGGTGCCCCTCCCCTTTCTCTTTCTCCCTCCCCCTATCTCTATTTCGCTCTTCGGTCTCTTCTCTCTCTATTTATTTATCTGTTTATTTTCTCGTCTTGTTTCTTTCTTTCTCTATGTCTATGTCTGTCTGTCTGTCTGTCTGTCTGTCGTCTGTCTGTCTGTCTGTCTGTCTGTCTCTCTTCTCTCTCTCTCTCTCTCTCTCTCTCTCTCTTCTCTCTCTCTCTCTCTCTCTCTCTCTCTCTCTCTCTCTCTCTCTCTCCCTCTCTCCCTCTCTCTCTTGTCTTTCTCTCTCCCTCCCTCTGCATTTGTATGCGTTAGATTACAACAGTAATATATAATCAACATGAAGATAATCATAATTGTGATATAGAAAGTAAAAGCAAAGATATTGTAATCATTAAAGATATAAATACCAACATCATTTTGGTCTTGTCTTGTGTACATTAGTTCATTCTATGTTCATCACAAATTATATACAGCTACTCTCTGCCTGTCAGTCAGTCCGTCAATCTGTCTGTCTGTCTGTCTCCCTCGCTATCTTGTCTTTTCCTTCATCTTATCCCCCTCTCTCTATTTTTCTATCTGTCTATCTATCTATCTCTATATATCAGTCTATCTATCTGTTTATTTATCTATTTATCTACACACGCGCTCAAGCATACGCCGACATACGCACACACATACACACGCACAAATTTATGGAATAGATAGATTAAATAAATAGATCTCCTCCTCCCTCCTCTTTACCCTCATTTCTCTTCTCCTCTTCCTCCTCCCTTCCCTCGCTCAACCCCCTCTCCCTCCTTCCTCCCTCACCCTTACCCCCTCTTTCCCCTTTCTTCCTCCCTTTACCCTCCTCCCCTCTCTCTTACTTTCTCCTTATTCCTTCCATTTTCTCCCCTCTTTCCTCTCCTCCATCCTCCCTCAACCCTCTTTCCTCAATCCCCCCCTCCCCCATCCTCCTTCCTTCCTCCACATCGCTCTCACTCTCCCTCCCTCCCGCTTCCTTCCTTCCTCCACCACCTTTCTTTCTCTCTCTCAATTCCCTCCTCCACTCCTTCTCCCTCACCCTCCTACCCTACTCCTCCCCTCACCAACCCTCCTTCGTCCCTCCTCCCTCCCTTCCTTCTCCTTATCCAACTCTCCTCTTCCCTCCCCTCCTCCCTCTCCTTCCTTCCCCCTCTCCCTCCACCACTCCACCTCACCCTCACCCGTCCTCCCCTTCCTTCTCCCCTCACCCACCCTCCCTCTAACCCATCCCCAACCCTCCTCCCTCCCTCCCTCCCTCCCTCCTCCCCTCTCCTTCCTCCCTCCTCCTCCCTCCCTCCCTCCCCTCCAACCCTCCCCACCCTCCTCTCCCTCACCCCCCTCCCTCACCCACCTCCTCCCCTCCTCCCCTCCCACCCAGGATTATTGAGCTCGCAGTGCCTAATGAGCCGCAAGCATCAAGTGATTCCCAGATCCTTCGAGCGTATGTCAGAAGGATTTATTAGGGAGGCAAAACTTCATCCTCGCTTCACTTCCTGTTGACCGAGGGAAGGGACTTTTTTTTTTTTTTTTTTTTTTTTTTTTTTAGCTGGTGTGTGTGTGTGTTTTTTTTTTTTTTTTTTTTTTTTTTTGGGGGGTGATGGGGAGGGGGTGATGGGGGTTGGAGGAGGAAATGGGGGTAGGGGGAGGTGGGGATGGGGGGGGGTTAAAAGAAGAGGGGAGGAAAGAAGTGGTGATGGTGGTGGTGGTGAGGAGGAAGTGATGGAGTAGAAAGAGGAGAGAAGAGAAGGAGGAGAGAGAGGGAAGACGAGGGAGGAGGAAGGAGAAGGAAGACGAAAGAGTAAAAAAAAGAAGGAATGGAGGGAGGAGGAGAGAAGGAGAAGGAGAAGAGGAGAATGAGGAAAAGAAGAAACAGGAGGAGAGGAGGCGAAAGAATAAGGAGGAGGAGAAAGGAAGAGAAGAAGAAACAGGAAGAGGAAGAGGAGAAGAAGAAGGAGGAAGAGGAGGAGGAGGAGAAGGGAGGAGAAGAAAAAAACAGGAGGAGGATCCAACTATTGTTCATAAATTCTGGCTTGCGTTTTTTCTTCCATTTTCTTTTCGTTTCGCTTCTTTCCTCTTCTTTCTCTTTTTTTATTATCTCATTTCTTTCGTATTATTTTTTCTCTATGCTCTGATGATTTTCTTATCCCATATTTCCTTTTTTACTGATTTCTTTTTCATAATTCCTTACGTACTTATATATTACTTTGTTACACCATATCATGCTATATCAAATAATCTATTCTATTGTATTATATCATAGTATATCATAATATCTTAAAACAAATATTATATCTCGTTATATTTTATCATACCATCTATTGCTATAATACATCATTTTAACTTTTTAACAGTATATTCTAATCACATTATCATCATTATCGTTATTATCATTATCATTGTTATTGTTAGTATCATCTTTACTATCAGTATCCTTGTTATCATTATCATTTTCATTATTGTTTTTATTATTATTATTGTTTTGTCATTATATTTCTATAGTATTATCATCATAATTACTATCATAGTTATTATCATCACAATTATCATTATTAGCATTATTACCGCTATCATTACTATTACTGTTTTTATCAATACTTCTATTTTGATTGGTATTACTATAATCATCATAATTACCATCATTCTTACCATTATTATCATTATCATTTTTATTGTTATTACTATTTTTCATTATTTCATTATTTCATCATTATTGTTATTACTATCACTGTTATCATTATAATCATCATCATCATCATCATCATTATTATCATTAATATTATCATTACTATTACTATCATTTTTTCATTATCATTACTATTATCAAAATCATTATTGTTATTGTTATCATGATTATTGTTATCATTATCATTATTTTTAGCTTTATTATTACTAAAACTATTGTTATCATAATCATCATTATTGTTACTATCATTATTAGATTAGATTCTCCTAATAACAACAATAACAATAACAAGATGAAGAGAAAGACTTCCCTTCCTTCTCTTTCCCCTCTTAACAACCACAGCAACGAACAAAATCAACAACAACAAAATACATAATACCCACCTCTTAGGCCTCCCTCTTTCCCCTCCAGCTCCTTCTCCCTCTCCCTCTCTCTCTCCCTAGTCCCCTCTTCCCCAACTCCCTCTCTCCCCCTTAGGTCTGTCTCTCCCAACCCAGCCCCACTTCTCTCAGTCTCTGTCTCTGTCTCTCTCTCTCTCTCTCTCTCTCTCTCTCTTTCTCTCTCTCTCTCTCTCTCTCTCTCTCTCTTCTCTCTCTCTCTCTCTCTCTCTCTCTCTCTCTCTCTCTCTCTCTCTCTCTCCGGCCCACTATCTCTCCCCCATCCCCATCTCTCCCTCCATTCCCCTCTTTCCCCATCCCCCTCTTCCCCCTAGCCCCCTCTTCTCCCCCCAGGCACGTCTCCCCACCCCCTTCTCTCTCCCTCCCTCCCCCTTTCCTTTCTTTCTCCCCTACCCCCTTCTCTTCTCTCTCCTCCCCCCCTCTTTCTTCCCCATCCTCCCTCTCTCTATCTCCTCCCCCCCCCTCCCCCTTTCCCCCACATCTCTCCCCTCCCCCCCACCCTCTCTCTCCCTCCCCACCCCTTCTCTCCCTCCCTCCCCCCCCCTCTCTCCCTCCCCATCCCCTCTCTCTCCTCCCATCCCACCTCTCCCCTCCCCCCATTCCCTCTCTCTCTCTCCTCCCCCATCCCCCCTTCCCTCCCTTCCCATCCCCCCTCTCTCCCTCCCCATTCCCCCTCTCTCTTTCCCCTCTCCATCCCCCCCCCTCTCTCTCTCTCTCCCCAGTCCCCCTCCCCCATTCCCCTCTTCCCCCGGGCGCTGTCTCCCACGGGCCGTCGAGTCAAGGGCGCAATGAGGCGAAGAGGAATATCAGTTTTTGAATTTTCCGGTGGCCGTGCGGACTCGAGGGGGCGAGAGAGGGGAAAGAAGAGGGGGAAGAAAGGGAAGGGAAGAGGACGAGGGGAGAAAAAGGAGAGAGAAAGAGGAGTAGAGAGGGGGGAGAAAGAGGAAGAGAGAGGGAGCAGGGGTAGAGGGAGAGGAAGAGGAGTAGAGAGGGGAAGAGAGGGGAAGGAAGAGGAGAGGGGAGAGAGGGAGAGGAAAAGGAAAGAGAAGGAGGAGGAGAGGGGGGAGAAAGAGGAAGAGAGAGGGGGAGGAGGAGGAGAGGGGAGAGAGGGAGATAAAAAGGAAAGAGAAGGAGGAGAGAGGAGAGAAGGAGGAAGAGAGAGGGGAAGGAGGAGGAGAGGGGAGAGAGGAGGAAAGAGAAAATGGAAGAAAGAGTAAGGGTAGGAGAGAGAGGGGAGGAGAGACGATGAAGGAAGAAAAGGGGAGTAAAGAGGGAAGAGTAAGAGGAGAGTGAAAGATCTGATAAAAATAGAATAGGAGAATAAGAATAATAAAGAAGTCGAAGAGATGAGAAAACTAAATGAACAGAGAATATAGGAAATACTGAAGAGAAAGAGAGGAGAGAAAAGGAAACGAAGGAATGTCATACTGGTTGAGAGGGAAAATGGAAGAGATATTATTAAAGTCGGAATCTTTAAAGGGAAGGAGAAGGGAATAAAGGAGATATAACATAATGAAAGAGAATTAGGAAGGACTAAACACACACACATACACACACACACACACACACACACACACACACACACACACACAGACACACCACCCCACACACACACACACGTTACTGTGTACACATATACAAAATCAGAGACATAAAGACAAGCAAAGGAATCAATAGACAGATAACATTACACATACACAGAAAAAAGACTAAACCGAAAGAATAACAACAACAATGAATAATAACAACAACAACAATAAAAATAACAATAGCAGCAGTAGAATAAAAATAAAACAAAAAAATATCAATGAAACAACAACGACAAAAACAATAACAACAATAAACAACAATAATAACATCAACAACAAATCTGACAAAAAGACATGAAACACGACCAAAGAAAGAAGACACGTAAAGAACAAATGATAAAAAAGAGAAGAGAGAGAAAGATTATATATATATATATATATATATATATATATATATATATATATATATATATAGAGAGAGAGAGAGGAGAGAGAGAAGAGAGAGAGAGAGAGAGAGAGAGAGGAGAGAGAGAAGAGAGAGAGAGAGAGAGAGAGAGAGAGAGAGAAGAGAGAGAGAGAGAGAGAGGCGGACAGACAGATAGAGATAGATAGATATAGAGAATAGATAGAGATAGATAGATAGATAGATAGATAGATAGATAGATAGATAGATTAGACAGATGAGAGAGAGAGAGAGAGAGAGAGAGAGAGAGAGAGAGAGACAGACAGACAGACAGACAGACGGACAGACAGACAGAGATAGATAGATAAAAGATAGATAGATAGATAGATAGATAGATAGATAGATAGAGAGAGAGAGAGAACGAGACAGACAAACAGAATCAAACAAACAAAAACAGAGATAGAGAAAAGAAAAAGAAAAAAAAAGAGACTTTAAAAAAATAAGAAAGGGAGGAAGCGCAAACGCAGATCAAGATCCCCTCAAGACCAAGGAAAAAGACGAGAAGAACATTCGAATAAAATATGACAAAAATAAATGACGAAGAAAGAGGAAGTGGGGAAGGGGAGGGGAAACTTCGCACAATGCCACCGCGGGGAGCTGGGGAAGTTTTAAACAATGGAGCCACACAAAAAGGGGAAGAGTTTACACAAAGGCGCCACCTAGGAAGGGAGCATGAATATTTTCAAAAAGGCGGAGAGGGGAGGGTGGAGGGTGGTGGAGCGGAGAGGGGGAGGGTGGAGGGTGGGGGGAGGAAGGAGGGGGCGGTGTGAGGAGTGGTAGGTGGAGGGGAGGGGGAAGGTAGGTGGAGGGGGAGGGGGAAGGTGGAAGGGGTAGGTGAGAGGAGGAGGGTGGAGGAAGGAGGGGAGGGTGGGGGGGAGGGTGGAAGGTGGAGGAAGGAGGGGGTGGAGGAGGGGAGGGGGAAGGCTGGATGGGGAGGTGGAGGGAGGAGGGAGGAAAGGGGTTGAGGGAGAGGGGGAATGGAGGGGAGGTGAAGGTGGTGGAGGGTGGGAAGGATGTATGGGGGGATGGAGGTGGGGGAAGGTGGTAGGGGGAGGGTGGAGGGACGGGAGAGAGTGTGGTAAGTGGAGGAGGGGTGAGGGGAGGAGGTGGAGGGGATGGGAGGGAGGGGGAGTGTGGAGGGTGTTTGAGGGGTGGGTTGGAGGGGAAGGGGAGGTGGGTGGAGGGAAGTGGAGGGGTAGGTGGAAGAGGGATGATAAAGGAGGGAAGGGTGGATAAGGAGGTGGAGAGGGAAAGGGAGGATAGAGGAGGGAAGATGGAGAGGGGGGTGGAGGGGGAGGTGGAGAGGGAGGTTGGAGAAGGAGAGAGGAAGAGAATGAAAGAGAGAGATAGAGTAGAGTGAGTGAGTGAGTGAGTGAGTGAGTGAGAGAGAGAGAGAGAGAGAGAGAGAGAGAAGAGAGAGAGAGAGAGAGAGAGAGAGAGAGAGAGAGACAGAGAGACAGACAGACAGACAGACAGAGAAAGGCAGAGAAAACAGAGAGAGAGAGAGAGAGAGAGAGACAGAGAGAGAGACAAATAAACAGAGAGAGAGAGAGAAATAAGAGAGACATAAACAGAGAAAGCAAGAGAGAAGACAGAGCTAAACGACCAGCGATTCGTAGGTGATGGTCGGGTCGGGGGGGCGTGTCTGGGGGGCGTGTCGAGAGGAAGCCCGTAACTCTGTGCTTCCGGCGACCTGTTGAAGACGCGGCGATTAGTGCCAGGTCACCTCTCAAGAGTGCCACGGAGAGCCACCTTCTTCCCTTCCTCTCTACCTCCTCTCTTTTGTCCTTCTCTCACTTCTTTGTTCTTTTCTCCGCTCCTCTCTTTTGTCTTTCTTTCACTTCTTTGTCCTTCTCTGTTCTCCTCTTTTGTCTGTCTTTCACTTCTTCTCTCCTTCTCTTCCTTATTCTTCTCATATTCCTTGGTTCTTCATTGCTTCTTTCTCTTGTGTTTCTCTCATTCCTTCGTCTGTCTCTTCTTCCCTATTTTTGTCTTTTTCTCGTTCATTCCTTATCTTCTTCCATTCTCCCTATCTTCCTTTTCCGTCCTTCTTCCACTCTTTCCACCTTTCCTTCCTCCCTCAATTTCTCCCTCCTTCTTTAATCCCCTTTTATTCTCTCATCACTACTCCTCTTTCACTCTCCCTCTCTCTCTTCCTTCGTATTTACGTCCGTTCTTCAGCCTCCCCTCCTCTTCCTACCCTACCTAAGTCCGTCTTCCAATCTACTCTTCTTCCTTCCTTCTATCCCTGTCATCTATCCTCCTCGTTCCCTCTGTTCTCCCTTCCCTCCTTTTTTCCCCCTTTCTCTTCTCTCTTCCTTCTTTGCCCCTAATCCTTCCACTTCCGTCCTTCCTATCCTATCTCCCTTCCTCTTCCTTCCAATCTTCCTCTCCTTCCTCCTCTCCCTCCTTCCCTCTCCTCCCTCCTTCTTCTCCCCTTCCCCTTCCCTCTCTTTCCTTCCCTCCACCTGCTTCTACCCCTCACCCTTCCCTCCCTCCCTCTCTCCATCTCTCCTTTTCTCTCTCCCTCCCTCCTTCCCTCCCTCACCTGCTTCTCCCCTCCCCCTTCCCTCCCTCCCTCCACCTGCTCTCCTTTTTCCCCTTGCCTTTACCTGGGCCGGCTTCGACACTGTTCATTAACTGAAAAGGGTTGACTGGTTTACCCGAAACGCGCCAAAGAAAAGGAACGATTCGGAGAGAGCGAAATTCGAGACCCTCCGTAGCATTTTTATTTTTATATTTTTTTCTTTCTTCTTCCTCTCTATATAGACATAAATATACGGTCTTTTCCCTCCCTCCCTCCTCCCCTCCGGAAAACATTTGATATCTCTATTATTCCTTCGATCAATTAGGGGGACATGAGAAGCCTGGCGTGCGGGAGCGCCAATTCACTTTTGAAATTCCCGCCGCGTCTCCCCTCGCGACCGGAAGTCACATCTCATTGGCTCGCGCGCCATGACGTCACCGGATCGGCCTTTTAAAAATGGCGCGGGAAACCGGAAGACACAAATATAGATGCGCCACCAGATGCTCCTTCCTTGTACAGGAAATTCGTGTCTCCACTTGATTTATTTAAACGATAATCGATAGTGGCGCTTTTTATGCTTCTTTTGTTGTTGTTTTGTCGCCGCAGTTTATGGTTTTGGGCAAGAGAAGAGGGGAGATGTTGATGATGGAAGGGAGAGAGAGAGAGAGAGAGAGAGAGAGAGAGAGAGAGAGAGAGAGAGAGAGAGAGAGAGAGAGAGAGAGAGAGAGAGAGAGAGAGAGAGAGAGAGAGAGAGAGAGACAGAAGTGTGAGAGAGATATAGAGAAAGAAATTGAAAGAGAAAAAAGCCAAAAGAAAAAAGGAAACATTAAGACAACAGATAAATGCGATCGTAAATTTTTCTCTTTTTTCACATCTTTCCAGACCATATAAATGAAAAATAAATACCTCCTCATATAGACCAAAAATTCCCTTTTCTAGACGGAGAAAGAAGACAAAAAAAATAAAAATAAAATAAAAACGAGAGTAAATAGATGATAATAATGATCAAAAATAAATAAAATAAATTCTCCAAAAGACAATTTCATCAATTAAATCCACAAACAGACAAGCTATTTCAATAAAACGTAACATCTTTCACTTCCTCTGAACCGTAATCCAAGCAATCGGGATTTTTGATAAGAAAGAGGCTGATAAGAGTAAACAATAACAAAAGATTTATCACTGTCAATAATACCAAGGATGTGATTAACAGTTGTATTAATGATGATATTATTAATGATAAGGAAAATAATGATGAAAATTATACTATTACTACTACCAATGATAATGATGGTTATGATAAAAGCAGTAGTAACAATAATAACGATAGTGATAATGATGATAATGATAATAATAATAATGATGATAATGATAATAATAATATAATAACAATAAGAGTAATAATGATAATAATAATAATGATAATAATGACAATAATGGTTTTCAAAATATGTAATGATAATAACAATAATATAACAATATAATAATGATGATGTTAACAGAAGTAAAAGATAATTCACAATGATAAGAAAGGATAATAAAAATATAATCATAACACAAAATCACTTGTATTATCATTCATATCAGTAATATTACTCCAGGAATAACCTCACGACCATTGTTCCTATCATCTGTGAATAGGAATGATAGGGCTCATGATTCGACGAATAGGAATAATAGGACTCATCATACGACAAAGAGGAGTGATAGGACTCTTAATACGTATAGAAATGATAGGAGTCTTTATACGAATAGAAATGAATAGGACTCTTAATGCGACGAATAAGAATGATAGGACTCAATACAAATAGAAATAATAGGACTCAAATACGACAAAGAGGAGTGATAGGACTCTTAATACGTATAGAATTGATAGGACTCTTAATACGAATAGGAATGAATAGGACTCTTAATGTGACGAATAAAAATTATAGGACTTAATACGAATAAAATTAATAGGACTCAAAATACGAATAGAAATGATTGGACTCAAAATACGAATAGGAATGATTAGGACTCATAATACGAATAAAGAATGAATAGGACTCAAAAATACGAATAGGAATAATAGGACTCGATATAGAATAGGAATGATAGGACTCATAATACGAATAAGAATGATAGGACTTAATACGAATAGAAATAATAGGACTCAAAATACGAATAGGAATGATAGGACTCACAATACGAACTCAATACGAATAGAAATAATAGGACTCTTCATAACGAATAGGAATGAATAGGAACGATAGAATGATAGGACAAAATACGAATAGGACTCAAAATACGAATAGGAATGATAGGACTCTTAATGCGACGCAGATTCCCTCCTCGAACCAGTCCACGCTTCGACTCTCCTGCCAGTAGTCCATCAATCCCCAGGAAATGTGTGCAAGAGGGGCCATTGTAAGGGTCTTGCTCCTTCTCCTTCTTCCCTCTTCCTCTTTTTTTCTTCTTTTCTTCTTCTTCATCTCTTCTTTTTTTCATCTCTTCCTTCTTTTTTCTTTTCTTTTTTTTTCTTCTTCTTCATCTCTTCTTTTTTTCTTTCTTTTTTTCTTTTTCTTGTACGTCTGATTCTTCTCTCTACCTCTTATTTTTCTTCTTTCTAACATGTCTTCGTCTTCTTCTTCTTTTTGTTTCTCCTTCTTCTATCCTCTCCTATATTCCTTTGTTCCCACGAGTCTTTTTTCCTCCTCCTCCTCCCCTTCTCTTCCCAATGATCTCTCTCTCCTCTCCACTTTCTCTCCTCTTTCCCTCTTTTTTATTCTTCCTCCTCCTTCTCGTCTTTTTCCACCCCTCCTTCTTCTCTCTCTCTACGCATCCTCCCATCCTCTCCTCTCTACTTTCCTTCTTCCTCCTACCCTCCTCACCTGTTCCTCTCTATTCCTCTTTCTTTCCAGTGATCTCCCGTCTTCTCTCCCTTTCTCTTCTCTCCTCTCTTCCACTTTCTTCCCAGTGATCTCCCGTCTCCTCTCCTTCTCTCCCTCTCTTCCTCTCTCTCTCTCTTTCTTTCTTCCCAGTGATCTCCTGTCTCCTCTCCCTCTCTCCCTCTCTTCCTCTTTCTTCCCAGCAATCTCCTGTCTCCTCTTCCTCTCTCCTTTTCTTCCTTCTTCCTCTTTCTTCCCAGCAATCTCCTGTCTCCTCTTCCTCTCTCCCCTCTCTCCCTCTCTCCTCTTTCTTCCCAGCGATCTCCCGCCTCCTCTCTCCTCTCTCTCCTCTCTTCCTCTTTCTTCCCAGCGATCTCCCGTCTCCTCTCCCTCTCTTCCTGTCTTCCTCTCTCTCTCTTCTTCTTTCTTCCCAGCGATCTTCCCACCTATTAAATAATCAACTGTAGATATGAATGTATTTATGTAAAGAATAACCATTGTAATCAATGGAATAAAATGTTTTGACTTTGACTCCCGTCTCCTCTCTCCTCTCTCTCTCTCTTCCTTTTTTCTCCCAGCAATCTCCTGTCTCCCTCTCCCCTCTCTCCCTCTCTCTCTCTCTTCCTCTTTCTTCCCAGCATATCCCCGTCTCCTCTCTCCTCTCTTCCTTTTTTTTCTTCCCAGCGATCTCCCGTCTCCCTCTCCCTCTCTTCCTGTCTTCTCTCTCTCTCTTCTTCTTTCTTCCCAGCGAATCTTCCCACCTATTAAAATAATCAACTGTAGATATATGAATGTATTTATGTAAAGAATAACCATTGTAATCAATGGAATAAAAATGTTTTGAATTTGACTCCCGTCTCCTCTCTCCACTCTCTCTCTCTCCTCTTTTTTTCTTCCCAGCAATCTCCCTGTCTCCTCGTCTCCGCTCTCTTCTCTCTCTCTCTCTCTCCATCTCCTTTCCCAGCAATCTCCTCTCCCTCTCTCTCTCTCTTCCCTCTCTTCCCAGCGATCTCCCGTCTCCTCTCCCCCTCCCTCTCTCTCTCTCTCTCTCTCTCTCTCTCTCTCTTCTCTCTCTCGTCTCTCTTCCTCTCTTCTCTCTCTCTCTCTCTCTCCTCTCTCTCTCTTCTCCCTCTCTCCTCTCTTCTCCTCTCTCTCTCTCTCTCTCCTCTCTCTCTCTCTCTCTCTCTCTCTCTCTCTCTCTCTCTCTCTCTCTCTCTCTCTCTCCTCTCTCTCCTCTCTTCCCACTCTCCCTCTCTCTCTCTCTCCGTCTCTCTCTCTCTCGTCTCTCTTCTCTTCTCTCCTCTCTCTCTCTCTCTCTCTCTCTTCTCTCTCTCTCTCTCTCCTCTCTCTCTCTCTCTCCTCTCTCTCTCTCTCTCTCGTCTCCCCTCTCCTCTCCCGTCCCTCCTCTCTCCTCTCCCTCTCTTCTCTCTTCCCCACAGATCTCTCCCTCGTCCCATGATTGATTGAGATCGGAATCCGTAGAATAATCGTTGTGTGTTTCGAACTTTTCGGAGCTTCACTTTTGTCCGGGAAATCGATTCGTTCCGAGTCTCGAGATCTTCGGGTCATTATTTCTGGTACACAATGGGATGTCTGGCACCTCCTACCCCCCCCCTCCTCCTCCTCCTCCCTCCTCCCCCTCTTTCCTCCTCCTACTCATACTTGTTCTTTCGCTCCTCCCCCTTCCCTTCCCTTCTCCCCCCTCCTCCTCCTCCTCTTCCTCCTCCCTTCTCCCCCTCCTTCTCCCTCCTCCTCCTCTCTCCTTCTCCCTCCTCCTCCCTCTTTGCTAATACTTATACTTATTGTCTCATTATATATTGTTTTTTTTTTATTTTCTTATTTGTATTTATGAAAATATTTATCTTTCGCCCTTTCTCTGCTAATCTCTGTCTGTTAGTCAGTATGTTTATCTGTCTGCCTGTCTCTGCTTCTTCTCTCTCTTTTCTCTTACTGCCGTGTCTCTCTCTCTCTCTCTCTCTCTCTCTCTCTCTCTCTCTCTCTCTCTCTCTCTCTCTCTCTCTCTCTCTCTCTCTCTCTCTCTCTCTCTCTCTCTCTCTTTCTCTCCTGTATTCTTTTTATTATTTTTTTTTCAAAAGCATTAGATTCTCAGAGATGGAGATATTGATATAATTCATAAAGTTTGTCAATATTTTTAGAATGTCCTCCGTCAACAATAACAATACCTGCAACATCAGTAATAACAATGATAAGAATGATGATAGTAATGATAATAATATAATAACTCCTACTACTACTCCTACTACTACGAAAAATATTGATAATGGCTAATAATAAGGATAAAATTTTATAAATAATATTAATAGCTATGATGATGATGATGATGATAACAATGATAATGATAATCGTCATCATCATTATAATAATATATAGATGATCCATATACTTCTTGGCTATGAGGAAATAGCAATAACAACAGTAACAACAATAATATGATAATGATAGTTATAGTAATAGTATAGTAATGATGAAATAAAACAGTAATGATAATAATAAATACAGTAATGAGGTAATAATTAATAATAATGATAATGATAATAATAAAATAATAATAAATAATAATAATAATGATAATGATAAACAATAATAATAATGGTATAGTAATAATGAAAATACAAATAAACAACGGCAATGATCATGTGGTGATAATAAAAAAAAAAATAATCTTAATTTTTATTATTATTTAGCAGGAAAATAGGAAGAAAAAAAAATACAAGATCACAAAAAGTTATGATTTTTCTCGTCACTAATGATTGTGGATGACTCTCGATTGGACACGCCCCCTTGGAGAGATGAATGACTGTGGGTGGATGAGGCTATGGTGATGATGATGATGGTGTAGCGATGGGGATAGTGGTTGAGAGATGAGGACGATGATGAAAATATTGGTGATAGTGATGTGAGGTGGTGATGAGATTAGCGATAGTGATGAAAATGATCGGATGATGATGAATGATGAGGTGGTGATGAAGCGTTGGTGGTGATGATAATGTTGGATAGGATATGTGAGGAGGTGGTGATGAGATGGTGATGAATGGTGATGATGGTGATAATACGGTGATGTGGAGGAGAATGGTGAGGATGATGACGGTGGTGAAGATGATATTGATGACGTTGATGCTGATATGAGGAGTGAGGTGGTGATGACGAAGATAGTGATGACAATGGTGTTGAGGATTCTACCGGATGTATAACTTCTGGTTTTTAAATCATTTTTAATGTGGATAATTCGGGAGATAGATGAGTTAATGATAACAATAACATAAAAATCTCGGCAATGATAACAATAGTGATTTTTGATGATAATGTTCATGATACTGATGACAATTAATAATATGTAATAGTGATAATGTAATAGTAATGATGATGATAATAGTAATATGATATGATGATAATAGTAATATGATAATATAATGATAATAATGATAATAATAATTAATAAATAAAACAATTATAGAATATAGCAATACATAATAATCCAATTAATGATAATGATAGTAATAAAGAATGATGATTGATAATGATAATAATGATAATGATAATAATAATGATAATGATAATAATGATGATAATAATGATAATAATGATAATAATATGATAATTACATAATGAATAATAATAATAATAATAATAATGATAATAAATAATAATAAATGATAATAATGTTTGTGCTTATATTACGTCAGCAATATTTAGTGGAATAAGAGGGAAAGAAGAGATAGAAAGGGAGGAAGGATTATTTGAGTAGAAGTATTTTATCCTTATTGTTATTATCATCATCATTTATTATTGTTACTACTATTTTATTTTATCATTACTATTATCAGTATCATCATATCAATATTGTTATTTATATCATTGGTATTGGTTTATGCTTACCATCATCTCTGTTATTATTAATTATTATCATTATTATTATTAATTATTATTATTATTATTATTATTATTTATTATTATTATTATTATTATTATCATTATTAATCGTTAATTATTATTATTATCATTATATTATTATTATCATTATCATTATTTTCATTATCATCATCATCATCTTTTATTACTATCATTATCATTAATTGTTGATTATATGTTAATTGTAATTTCATTATCATATTGTTATCCTATTTACGTTACTAATACTATTTATCATTACTATCATTATTGTTATCTTTATTATTATTCATTAATATATTACTATTATCATCATCATTAGTATTTACATTATCACTATTGATTATTATTATTGTCATCAGTATCATGAACATTATCATCAAAAAATCACTATTGTTATCATTGCCGAGATTTTTATGTTTTATTGTTATCATTAACTCATCTATCTCCCGAATTATCCACATTAAAAATGACTTTAAAACAGCAAAGTTATACATCCGAGAATGCATCACCATCCTCATCATCATTGTTATCACTATCTTCGTCATCACACCACCTCACTCCTCATATCAGCATCGTCATCAATATCATTTCACACCGTCATCATCCTTACGCATCCTATTTCCCGCATCAACCGTATTCATCACCATATCATCACCATCCTCATCACTATCAAACAGCGGTCGCTCATCACCACCATTCATTATCACCATCCTCATCACTATCACCAACATTTTCATGCACTATCACCAACGCTCTCATCACCAACCACCTTCACCCACAAATCATCATCACTAATCATCCATTTTCATCATTTACCATCTTCATCACTATCACCAACGCTCTCATCACCATCATCAACCACCACCTACATCATCAACTAATCACGCAACACTCCTCATCCCCTATCATCCATCATCACCAATCACCACTATCCCGCATCGTCTAGCACGCATGCATCATCATCACATAGCCTCATCACACGCAACAGTCATTCAATCTCTCCAAGGGGGTCGTGTCCAATCGAGAGTCATCACAGTCATTAGTGATGAGAAAAATCAATACTTTTGTTGATCTGTATTTTTTTTTTTTCTCTCCTATTTTCCTGCTAGAAATAATAAAATTAAGATGTTTTTCATCATCAAAGCATGATCAATTGCCGTTGTTGTTAATTGTTATTTTCAATTTTACTATTACCATTATTATTATTGTTTATCATTATCAATTATTATTATTATTATTATTATTATTCATTATGTATCATTATCATTATTATTATCATTATTATCATTATTTATATTATTACTGTATTTATTATTAATCAATTACTGTTTTTATTAGCTCATTACTATTACTAATTACTAATAACTATCATTATCACTATTATTGTTGGTTACTGTTGTTATTGCTATTTTCCTCATAGCCATTAGATAAGTATCATGATTCATCACTATTATTATTATAATGATGATGAGGATTATCATTTATCAATTGTTATTATAATCATGATAATCATCATAAGCTATTAATATTATTATAAATTTTATGCATTATTATCGCAGCCATTAATCAATATTTTTCGTAGCGATAGTAGGAGTAGGAGTAGGAGTTATTATGTTATTATCATTACTATCATCATTCTTATTATTGTTTATTACTGATGTTCCAGGTATTGTTAATTGTTGACGAAGGACTTTTCTAAAAATAATTGTCAAAAGCTTTATGGGGAATTATATTCAATATCTCATTCTCTGAAGAATCTATGCTTTGAAAAAAATAATTTAAAAGAATAGNTACACATGCATACCACATGACATGACTTGATTACAAAATCGCTTCCACTCGTCGCCCGGTCTGAAAGGCAGCTGCAAGGGATTCTGACTCTTAAGCTCTCGTCCTTTAAGACGAGGGCGTGGCGCTTGACAACACTCAGATCGCCGAACCTCTCCTTGGAGCGCGTGAACGTCAC
>NW_020868885.1:60916-63416 GCF_003789085.1 Penaeus vannamei
TATTAGTTCTCTCTATACACACACACACACACTAACACACACGACACACACACACACACACGCAACACGATACACACACACACACACATCCCTTTTATTATATATATATATATTATTTAATATATATATTATATATATATATATATATATTTTATATTACATATATATTTATATATATATATAAATTATATATATATATATATATTTATATATATATATATATTATATACTATATTATAATCCATTAGTTATATAATCTATATATATAATGCCAATACATACTAACACAGTCACATCATATCAAGATACACACACCACTAACACCCACCACACATTACCGTCTTCACACCACATCTACGACTAACACACACACACACACATACACAACACGTGATATATTATAGATTATAATAATATATAGTATATGATATATATTAATTAACTAAATGAATATATATATTATTTATATATAATATACATATATAATAATGTATATATAGTAATGTGGTATTATTATATATATTATATATATATTATAGATATATATAATTATACATATATATTATATATATACATAATGAATATATATATGTAGTAATATATATATATCAATAGTCTATATATATCTAAGTATCTATATATAGGGTATAGTAGAATATGTATAATTATTCCGATGTTTACTATGAATGGAGTAAAAGGGGAACATAAAACTATATATATAAATATATAATATAATAATATATATATTAGGTATATATATATATAGATATAGTAGGTATAAGAGAATAAAGTAGTATGAAGGAGAAATAGGTATAAAGGTAATAATATAATTTCCATATGACATATAAGAAATATATTGTATGTATTCACACACACACACACACACACACACACACACACACACACACACACACACCCACACACACACACACACATATTATATATATATATATATATATATATATATATATAATATATATATATATTATATACATGTATATATATTCATATACATATACATACATGTACATACACACACACACACACACACATATACATATATATATATTATATATATATATAATATATATATATATATATATATATATATATATATATATATATATATATATATATATATATATATATATATATGTATATATGTTGTATGTATATTATTATATATATATATATATATATATATATATATATATATATATTATATATATATATATATCATATATATATGTAGTATGTATGTATGTATGTATTGATATGTATATACATCTAAAATGTAGTATGTATATATTATTATATAATATATAATATATATATATATAATATATATGTGCATAGCATATATGTATATATATGATATGTATTATTTATATATATATATATAATATATATATATATATAATATATATATATAGATAGTAATAGATATAATGTATATATAGATATATAGATAGCGATGTAGAGCTATATAAAATTTCCTCACAAAAGCTTACATTAAATCAATGACAATTACGGGATCACAGGACCAGTTTCTTCACTGATCACTGCTTCCTCTCTCTCTATCTTTATCTTCTCTCTCTCTCTCTCTCTCTCTCTCTCTCTCTCTCTCTCTCTCTCTCGTCTCTCATCTCTCTCTCTCTTCTCTCTCTCTGCTCCTCTCCCTGTCCCTGCTCCTTTTCCCTCTCTTCTCCCCTCTCCCTCCTCCCTCTCCTCTCCTCTCCCTCTCTGTCCTCTCTCTCTCTTCTCTTTCCCTGCTCTCTCTCTCTCTCTCTCTCTCCTGGACGTGTAGGACTCCCAACGTGTCTCTCTCTCTCGACGTGGTATCTTCTGACCCTGTCTCTGTCTCTCCTGGCATCCCGCAAGGCACCGTTCTTGACCCTCTTCTCTTCCTTCTGTACATTAACGACCTCCCACTTTCGACACCCAACTCTCCTGCTAGACATTTTGCTGACGATTGTCTTTTGTTTCAGAACTATTAAAAACCGAAGACGACGGCAGATTCCTCCAACGAGACGTAGACGCCTTGGAACAGTAAGAAAAATCTTGGTAAACGTCCTTCAGACCGATAAATATAAAAATTCTCCACTCCACCTGATCTCATACACCAATACACTACACCTACAACCTACAAAACCAACACCTGACACCAACAGCACCTCATAAATACCTCAGCATTTACCTTACAATCTTACCTTCACTACACATATTTATTTCATCATCAACAAAGTAAACAGAACACAGGGCGTTTCTGAGCAGGAACCTACACATCTGTACACCTGACATCGAACACGTAACTTATGATACACTTGTATGTCCAACACTAGAATACTGTACGGCTGTATGGTACTCTTACAACAGGCACAACGTAAAAAAGCTCGAACAGGTCAATACTAGGGCTGCCAGGTTTATTACACACGTACACCTGGTATAAAGTCTCACAGAAAATTATAAATAAATAGAAAATCAGATTAATTGTCTCATA
>NW_020868885.1:97028-102028 GCF_003789085.1 Penaeus vannamei
CTGGATTGGCTCTTGGGTAGATATTTTTAAAATTGATCATAATCTTGAGTAGATTTTTGATTATACTCTTTTATTCTGTTTATAAGCCTCTAGATGCTAAGTATTGCATTTTAAGTTCAAGGAGATATTGAAATCCAAATGTTTAGCTGAAATTAATTTACCTGGTTCTATTTCTAAGGTAGCCTCATGTGAAACTATTTTACTCAGATAAAGATTTTGGTGATAATAACAAAAGAAGATAGTCACTCAAAACAAACTTTTGATGTTTGATTGATTAAATCGGTACCATTATAACTAGTTCAATTAGATTCTTTGGATATATCTCAAGTGAAGTATTAGCCATAATTTTGACATACTGGTATCCCTCCATTAAAGTGCAATGTCAGCAACCTTCAGGTATTTGAGCGAACATGAACTTTAACTTGAAGTATGACAGTGAAAGATACAGGACCAAATATGGGTATTGGTGCTTATGATCTCCTGTTTTTTGAGGCACATGAAACAATGACATTATGATCAGAAAATAACAAACCAGCCCCTTGGTCATGATGATATGATGTGACATTTTGTAAGGGATGGGGAAAAATGGTCGTTTTTTATTGTATTTTCAATTTTATTTGCCCGCGCCGACGTGGAAAAATAATTTAGTTGTCTGAAGGTTTATTTCCCCCATTGATTCCGTTTTAGAAAGATAGAATAACATCCCAGGTGTTACATTCTCGAGCTAGAGGATGAGGTCATCTCTATTCGGAATACAGTATAGTATAGGTGTATGTTTTTTATCCTTTTGATTTTGGCTCAGCTGCTTTCTAGTTTCCAATTAATTTGATTTTCTAAAGATAGCCAAGGAGAATATGATTATTTTCGAAGGAAAGTTATGACGCAATCTTATCTACCATACTCAGAATATATATAGGAATGTTTCTGTTGTTTTCCTATGACTGACTGATGGCAAGTGTCTCATATGTCTTTCTCGTGTTCCTCCCCGCAGGTTTTATGGTGAAAAGCACGGCGCGGGACAAGAAAGAGATCGAAGGCAGCGCGAGGCTCGTCTCAGAAGCAGCCCAGTGGCAGGGCACAGCGAGGTGGTTGAGTAGTGTGGTCGGTCCCCGTTGAGCCGGTGTGTGCACGGCCCCGCGGCGGTCGGTCCTCGGGGGATGCCAAGTGATCGTGCTGGGGGGTAGTTGATCGAGAGCCATTTGGAAGAAGAAAAAGGGAAAGGAGAAGGAAAATATAAAAGTTTTGTTTTTTGAGAGTAGTGGTGAAGGTATAGTGCTCGTTCAAGATGTCGCAGATGGATTTGTTCACGCCGTTACTACAGACGACGGACACCCGCAAGAAGCTGGCCATAGGCACGGACATCATCAATTACCTTGGCCTGCCTTCCAACAGCATCGAGTGCGATGACATCGGCATGTTCATCGACGGCCTCGTGCCGTGGCTGCAGAGTAGCAACTTCAAGGTAAGGAAAATCTACGATAAGGACACGGTTTTGCAACGAAGAATTTTTTTTGTTTTGTTTTGCATCGCGTTGGGTATTGCAAAAGGCGTTGGTACTTGGGATGGATTTGTAAAAATTGATCGGGATGGTTTTGTGAAAATTGCCTGTGCACACGTGTTCATTTTTTTCCTGGATACTTGGGATGGATTTGTGAAAATTGCCCGTGTGCACGCTTTCACCATTTTTTCTGAATGTTATTGATTAATGTTTCGTTCAACATGCGGGAGAAATGACACCGGGGGACGCACAAACCATATAATAAGCTTTATCTTACGTTCGATCGACAATTAATGAATTGTGGCGTGGTCGGCCGGTCACCGAGATCAGTCGAGAATTTCTGGAGGTGATGTTATCATGCGGAGAGACGATGACAAGTGGTTCTGCATGGACGCTTCTCGGCGGGGGGGGTGGGGGTGGGGGGTCAGGAGGGGGCAAAGACACCGCAGGGAGTCACGACTTGTCACAGGGGCGCTGAAGGTCCGCTTGTGGTTTTTGGTGTCTTGTGGGAGGGGGTGCGTGTGTGGGGCTGGGGAGGGGGTGTATAGGGATGCAAAGACATCGAAAGACTCGTGTTTAAAAGAACTTGCCAGGTATAGGTGAATGATTTTGACAGGAGATTAAGGGGAAAAAATCGGTGAAGGATTTTTTTGGTGTGTGTACACGTGTGCGCGTATCAATATATATTTGTTCGTGTATTTTTATGTGTAATGTCTGCGCATGTACGCTTGTATGTGCGTGTGCGTTCAGCCCGGCGTATCACCTGTTCACCCGGGGAAAACATTTATGCATCAGTCCACTCGGCCGATCAACCAGTCTCCCTCTGCATCCTTTGGTGGGGTGGGGACCGTTCACAGGACCCACCCACGCTCCCCTCCCATCCTCCCTTTCCTCTCTCCTCTCCTCTCTCCTCTCCCTCCTCGCTTCTTCTTCTCTCTCTCCTCCTCCCTCCTCTCCTCGCTTTCTTCTCTCCTCACCCCGCTTTGCTCTCTCCTTTTCGCTCCTTTTCACTCTCTCCTCTATCCTCACTTCCCCTCCTCTCCCTTCTCTCTCCTGTCCGCTCCTTTCACCCCTTCTCGCTTCTCTTCTCACTTCTCCCCCTCTCCCTTCTCTCTCCTTATCCTCACCTCTCACCCCGCTTCCCTCCCCAGTCCGTAAGCCCCTCTCCTCCCCATCTCCCCACCCCTATAGTACCCTTTTCGGCATCTTGTTACATTAGAGGTCATTTTCCAGGCCGCTACCTAATGAAGATAGCCTTAGTGGCCCCTTATCGTGTAATGAGTACGAGTGTACGCGGGGTTACTGGGATGGTGGAGTAGGGACGGGAGGGAGGGGGAGGGGGAGGAGGGAGGGAAGGAGAGGAGGAAGAAGAGGGAGAGAAGTGATGAGGAGGAGTAAAGAGGTCGAGTTTTGCTTCGTTTCTGCCTCTGCCTTTTTTTTGCTTGCTTTTCGGTGTGTGTGTGTGTGTGTGTGTGTGTGTGTGTGTGTGTGTGTGTGTGTGTGTGTGTGTGTAGGCGAGTGGGCGTTGGCAGGTGTCGCATTGTTGCCCTGTCACGGTAAACTTGACACTCATCAACTCCCCAGAGACAGATCGATACCCGCTGTCATGCACTCAAACAAGCACTCGCACACATACGTATTGCGAATTGAGTGCATGGCGCCTGTAGTGTCGACTGTATGCTCTTGTTATGCGCGGCAGGAAGCCTGGTTTGCTTAAATGCAGCACCAGACTTAGGCACACCGCTCGTCTCTCTCTCTCTCTCTCTCTCTCTCTCTCTCTCTCTCTCTCTCTCTCTCTCTCTCTCTCTCTCTCTCTCTCTCTCTCTCTCTCTCTCTCTCTCTCTCTCTCTCTCTCTCTCTCTCTCTCTCTCTGTGTGTGTGTGTGTGTGTGTGTGTGTGTGTGTGTGTGTGTGTGTGTGTGTGTGTGTGTGTGTGTGTGTGTGTCATCTCCCTGCCCCTCTCTCCTCTCTCTCTCCTCCCTCTCCCTTCCCTCCCCCTTCCCCCTCCCTCCCCTCTCCCTCCCTCTCCCCCTCTCCCCCCCTCTCTCTCTCACTCACTCACTCACTCACTCACTTATTCACGCACGCTCAGCCACACGAACGCACTATCACTAAGTATCAACGACGCTGGCGTCACATGTCACTTGTGGGGCTGCTGCTGCTGCCGCACCCCCCCCCCATCAACTCCACCCCAACCCCCCCCCCACACGTGTAATTATCAACCCTTTAATAGTGCCCCACGTACTGTAGTCGAGGGGGAGGGGGGGGGCAGAGGAGGGAGATAGGGATGGGAAGGGGAGGGCTCAGTCAGGGTTTTTATAATCTCGTCGAATCATAGGATTTTGGAGGAGTATGTCCTTATTGCCGTCGTCGTCGCCGTATTCATCGCCATCGTCATCGGTCATCACCATCATTGTGACTATTTATCATCCTTTTTTTTTGTGTGTGTTCCCCTTTTCCATCCTCTCCTCCAAGCGGCGCATGTTGTGTAACGACGGAGTGTGTTAGCATTGCGCCGACACCTGCCGACGCCACGTGAAGGTCGCCGCTTCCCTTGCATGTGTGTTTGTTTTGTGTCAGGGTGTTGCTGATATATATGTGTGTGTGCGTGTGTGTGTGTGTGTGTGAGTGTGTGAGTGTGTGTGTGTGTGCATGCGTGCATTCGTTTTCTCGATTTTCTTCCGACTCAGCACCCTGGCCCCAGTGATGACCCGCAGCATTTTTTCTCTTATTCTCACTCGAAGAAGCCGATATTTACACACGAGCCGAGAAGTTACGCGAAGTGTGGTGGCCGTCGCCTTTGCAGGAAGGGCGAGGCTCAAGTCGCCATATCAGGGGAATTCACCCCAAGTACAGCCTGGTATTGACAATGCAAACGCGATGGCTGAACCCCTCCGCCCGAAATGGCAAGAGGAAATTTGCAAAGACTGCAAGGAATGGGTGAAGAAGTGAAACACCGGAGTGGACTCGGGCCTGGACAGCAGCTCGACCTTCGGAGCCGAGGTTTCCTCCATGAGGGGTGATCCTCGGGTGTGTTTGATTGGCGTTCGTCTGAATGGGCTCACGCTGGATGCTGGGTTTGCAGGGCTGGGTTCAGTGGATGTTCGTCGGGTGTGGAAGCGGGTTTCCATGCGTTGGGAGGGAACTTGGGAAAACGAATTGTTTTGATAATTGCTCTGGTGGGTTATTTTCCCCAAGTCTTTGCTTTATAAAAGGAAGGTAATCGAAATTAAGGTAAAAATAGTATGATAGATACTGTTTTTCTTCTCCATTGTTTATGCTTATTGGGGACCCGGTTAGTTATTTGCAATACGTCACGCACGTGAATATTTACCTGGTCTTTGATATTTGCCCTGATTCCCAGACAGACAGTGTCCATTTGCATATACAGGGAAAAAAGTAACCTGCCCTTTCCTTTTCTCACGAATTTCCAGTGTCTCTGAATGGAAAAAGTTAAGGGGGTGGGGCGAGGAGGGGAAAGGAAGACATAGAACTCCTTCGGC
>NW_020868885.1:107028-124528 GCF_003789085.1 Penaeus vannamei
ACGGGTTGCCATTATTTGCTTTTGAACGGCCGCAAGGTACTGGTTAACGCTAAGTTTTCTTTTCTGATCTTTGGTGCGTTTATTTAATCTTCTTATTAACGGTAATATATATTGTAGTAACGTAGATGTGGTAGTGTGTGTTCTTGTTTTACCTTTCTCTTTAAGCCTTCTGCAGCCTGTTTCTCCGCCGTTTCAATATTTTATTTCTTTTGCATATTAAAATAATAGCTGAGGTGCACAAGGGACTTTTTGAAGGTGAAGTAGTTTAGCTAGGAGGGGGGGGCCGCTCTGGGTACGGCAACGTCACAACCATGTCAGTCGGAATCGATCCTGGGGTCAGTGCCGCGGCTACTCCAGGTGTTACACTAGCGTGCCCAGCGTTCTGGCTTTTTAACTTGTTTCTAGGGAGTTGAGACGGTGCCACCCCCATTTGCGTCCCTAAAGCCGTTTCCTGCTTCACGGCGTGGTCTTCAGCTCGCTTCACTGAGCCTAGGGGTATTATAAGTCGGGACTCCTCAGTTAATAGGACTACCTTTGTGTAATACGTAACTAGTATTTCGCCCGTGGCAGAAGTCTTAGCGGTGAGAGTTGACCTTGTGTTTATTGGTCTTGTGATGGTTATACAGTGGGTATATTACGGGAGTTCTGTGTAGGTCGGTGAGGTGCTAGCTTCGCCGTGCCATGCCATCCTCGAGCTTCTTTGCTCTGTGTTAGACTAATAATTTATGCTATGTATCATTGTACCGTCCTAGCGGAGGAGGTTGGTAGAGCCACTTCGCCATATTATTGTTTTGTTCTTCTCTTTCAGTGGTATTTAATTGTGTAGTTTTCTAAGAGCGGTTATTTTTTCTGGTGCAGCATAATTTCTCTTCTCTGTGCAGAGATTTAGGTATTATTGTCCTTAATGCCCAGTCGCCCAGCTTAGGCTTTCTACTTTTTGGCTCTCACAGTTATTAGAGGGACACTGTGATGTTTCTGTTTATACGTGTATAATTAAGTCTTTAGAGGTCGGCAGCTCCATGGATTATAGTCTCCTTGACTCTGTAGTGTTACAGGTGTGGCGTTGGGCGCAAAGTTTTGACTATGTTATGTTATGTAGAATAGTAGTGACTGAAAAACAGATTTTCACAAAGAATACATTTGTAGTTGGAATTAGTAATACCTTGCAGTTAGTGCTCATTCCGTTTTTGTTGTCATCGACTTCCTCTGCCTCCTTCTCTCCCTCCTCCCTCCCTCCACTCCCCTCCTCCCTCCCTCCATCCTTACCCCCTCCTCCCTCCTCCATCCTCCGTCCTCCTCCCACTCCCCCTCCCCTCCTCCATCCTCCTCCTCCCTCCCCTCCATCCTTACCCCCTCCCTCCCCGTCCTTCCCCTCCTCCTTCCCTCCCTCCCCTCCCTCCATCCTCCCCCCTCCCTCCTCCTCCCTCACCTCCTTTCCTTCCTCCTCCCTCCCTCCTCCTTCCCCTCCTTCCTTCCTCGCTCCTCCTTCCCTCCCTCCTTTCCTCCTTCCTTCCCTCCCTCCCCTCCCTCCTTTCCCTCCTTCCTCCTTTCCTCCCTCCCTTCCCTCCCCTCCTCCCCTTCCTCCACGCACCACACTAATTATATAAAAAAAAAATCATTTACCTTCCATTCTTCTCGGAGCGATTCACTTCTTTGCGATCATCATCATCATCATCATTGTAAGATAATCACATGCACCTTCCCCTTTTCCCTCTCCCATTGCAACCGCTGTTTAATTTGAGGTTGTTGCATCATTTCCCCGCCATGACGATTGCCTCTTTTTATCATGCGGCATTTCGTTTGGCTGGGGAACGGATTCGCCCCGTGGAGTCACAGGAACGGGTCGTAGGTTGTGTTTTTTTTTTCTCTGTCGGTCTAGGTCTCTCTTTCTTTCTTTCTCTTTCTCTCATTTTCTCTTTTTCTCTTTCTCTTTTTTTCTCTTTCTCTCTTTTTCTCTTTCTCTCTCTCTCTCTTTGTCTTTGTCTTTCTACAGTCTCTCTCTCTCTCTCTCTCTCTCTCTCTCTCTCTCTCTCTCTCTCTCTCTCTCTCTCTCTCTCTCTCTCTCTCTCTCTCTCTCTCTCTCTCTCTCTCTCTCTCTCTCTCTCTCTCTCTCTCTCTCTCTCTCTCTCTCTCTCTCTCTCTCTCTCTCTCTCGTCTCTCTCTCTCTCTCTCTCTCTCTCTTCTCTTTACTCTTTCTCTTTCCTCTTTCCCCCTCCCCTCCCCTTCTTTCTCTTTCCCATTTCCCATTTCTTTGTGTGTCTTTACTCGCCTCAGGTTGCTATATTTCAACCCTGGGTCTTCCCTTTTTTCATTTCCGTCGATCCCCTTTCGTGCAATCTCCGGTTCCTCCCTTTGAGCCTGTCTGTCTCTCGCTGTCTCTTGACCTATCGGTAATTGGACTCAGCCTTGACCTCTGACCCTCGTAATGGTTGCGCGTCCCTCCCGCTGGCGTCCCCGCGGTCGTGCGAGGGTCGCTTCTAGACACCTCGACGCCGCCGCTGGAGGACTCGCGCGTTGGGTGCGTGTTGGCGTTGGGTGCCCGAGTTTTTTTGTTTTTATTTATTTTTATTTTTTTTATTTATTTATTTTTATTATTTTTATTTATTATTATTATTATGTGTGTGTGTGTGTGTTGTGTGTGTGTGTGTGTGTGT
This sequence comes from Penaeus vannamei, assembly GCF_003789085.1. NCBI lineage: Eukaryota > Metazoa > Arthropoda > Malacostraca > Decapoda > Penaeidae > Penaeus > Penaeus vannamei. The sequence goes on from NW_020868885.1 coordinate 109,683, forward strand.
GTGTGTGTGTGTGTGTGTGTGTGTGTGTGCGTGTGTGGCTTGCCTTGCTGGCGTTATCTTGTTTCGGGTGAAAGATGCTTTTTCGCGTTTCGGGATGATCTTGTTCCCTGTTGCATTAGATATTTGGAGGGCGTGTGCAGAGACGGGACACGGCGAAGGAGTGGGCGGCGGTCTGAGAGCTGGCAGTTCTGGTATTGACTACGTGTGGAGGTGTGGAGGTAGGCGCTCGTTACCTCCTCCTCTCCAGTCAGCGCTCCCCCTCCCTCTTCTATCATCTCCTGTCTGTCTGTCTGTCTTATTCTCTTCTCTCTCTCTCTCTTTTTCCTTTCCTTCTTTCCTCTTCTCTCTCTCTCTCTCTCTCTCTCTCTCTCTCCTTCTTTCTTTCTTTTTCTTTCTCCTCTTTCTCTTTCTTTCTCTCTCTCTCTCTCTCTCTCTCTCTCTCTCTCTCTCTCTCTCTCTCTCTTCTCTCTCTCTCTCTCTCTCTTCTCCTTCTCTCTCTCTCTCTCTTCTCTTTCTTTCTCTTTCTCTCTCCTTTCTTCTCTCTCTTCTCTCTTCTCTCCCTTCTCTCTTCTTCCCCTCCTCCCCCTCCTCTCTCTCTCTCTCCCTCCTCTCCCTCCCCCTTTCTTCTCTCTTCCTCTTTTCTTTATCCTTTACATCCCCTCTTCTGTTGGTGGATGGGTGGGGGAACTCCTTTGTTTTTCATCTTTACCAACAACGATTGCCCCAAATGGTCCGCACATTGCCTTCTCATTTTCTCATTAGGGGAAATTCCTCACATTATAGATTCTATTATTTTCCTCTGCCGTCTTCCCGGTCTCCGTCTCTCCTTTTCCGTTTCTTTTTTTGGGTTTTCAAGGCATGTCAGGTTTAAATGTGTACCAGTATTTTTTTTTCCTTCTTTTTTTTTTCGTTTTTCTTTTTTTCATTGTCAGTATCGAAGACGAGGAGAAAATGTGCGCCGTTCGGATAGGGTGTAAATGGAATCGCACTTTTCGCAAGGATTTATCGCGCGTGTTTTGGCAACTGATAGAGGTTGATAAGAATGTTGATAAAAGCATTTCAAGACGAGGTAAAGATTTTGGGCCACGCTGCCTATTGCGTCTCCGTCGGGGTGGCGGCGCTTCGTCCTGCCAGAGTGATAGCGCCAGCTGTTATCTCTCGGAGGTCTTCATTCACCCCCCCCCCCCCAGTCAGACCTCCCACACACGTACACACCCCACCCCTCACCTGTCGCCCTTACCTTGATATAGTTATCCTATCTGACGTGCTTTGATGTGTCGATGGTGCATGTTCGCGTGGCGTGCTTCGCTTCCTTGTTTTTTGCTTGCGTGTTATTTCTTCCGTTCTTTCGTGGTGTGTAGGCCTACTGTGTGAATTCATTTTTTTTTTCTTGGAGATATATACAGATGATGTAACTTCTTTTCCCATTTCTCTCTCATCTATCTATCTATTCTATCTATCTATTATCTACTATACACACATATACACATATATACATATATATTATATATATATATATATATATATATATATATATATATATATTGTCTTTCTTTTACTTTCTCTTTTTCCCTACCCCTTAAATTCGCCTGATGAAAAGAATCTTCGGTTCATAATGTCTTTAGTAAGCCTTTGTATCAGCTGCCATGGAAGACGAACCAGATCTCGTAGGCGTTGTCTCCTCACGACGCAGCCTCCACGGGCTCATGCCAAGTGCAGTTGCATTGCGTTGAGGCAATTAGCTGCGCAGGGGAGCGTCATTGATTGACAAGAGAGCTTTCACCTTGAGGTGAGGAGGGCATGTGTCAACCGCTCATGAGTCAACCGTATGAGGTCATTGTAGCTTTTAAGAACTCGTATGCATGACACTGCGATCTTCATATACATCTCGCGTGTTTTCTGGGCGGGGCCGTAGCGGCTGTGGTAGTGCGATATAAACATTAGGTCATCATGGGTGAGGGATTTGCAAAGGACCTTTGGAATGCAATAAACGGTTATTGGAAAAGATGTTACAGTGAAGTCACCCGATTGATCAAAACGAGTAGATCGTTCGTTTCCGTTCAAGGGGAACGGGGCAGTGAACTTGGAAGTCGTACAGGATGTTCCTTCACGGTCCCTGTGTCACCTCTTGCGACCTACATTCACCCGTGATTGGATTTACGCGCTCTGACCTTCATCGTCCGTGTCACTTGCGCCGCCAATCTGCTTTAAGGTCGTGAAAATTACCGAATTGCATTTACCCTTTGTGCCCCAGAGACGGATTTTGCCGGAGATCGTGTGTTTGGAAGCATCACTCTTACGTAACAAGTCGAACTCCTCACCCGGCCGGGGTGATCCGATAACACAAGATGGCTGCGTGTTCGCATCTGCGTCAGCTACAAATGCAGGAGTGGGATCAGTTCATTGAAGTGGAGGCAGGGTGACCTTTGCTTTCACGGTCGCGGGTCTCGGCTTAGGTCAGAGGTCGCGGAGGCCAGCTGACGCTTGCTTGGGATTCCATTCCCGTCATGTTAGAGATGATAGAAGCAGGTAATTGCCCCGTGATAACATCTCCAATTACATGCGCAGATAGTGGCCAATTAGAATGTCAGAGGATATTATTACTTGTATTTGATTGCGAAAAGGGGTAAAGCCGGTAAGTAGATATCCTGGAAGTAGAACCGGATCTCGTACAAAAGTATACGTTTAAACTGACGTCTAAATGTAAGTATACATTTGCGTATCCTCTGTCAGGGATTCCTCGGTCATTAGACTTACTGCCGTGAGCGGGAAGAACGGAAGGGAAGGAAGGCTCGCAGCTGTAAACTGTGTCACGGCCGAGCGAGTAACGAAGCCGACGGGTCACAGAGGCGTGTCATCCATGCTGAGGTTCCTGCGCGTCGCTGGCAGGGGATGCTACTGACTTCGAGCTGGAAGGCGGCCTTTCAAGGGGGGGGGGGGCACTTCCCTCGCGATCATTGTACGTCCTGTCGATTGGGACGTAGATGCATATTTAGATTTAGATATCAGTTTGCTTTGAAAGACGGCGTGCGGGGGTCATTGGATCTCCTTGTTCTCTTGTGTCTGATACACTGGCTCTCCCATATTAACCGAATGAGGAAGTCAAAGGGAAAGAAAAAGCGAAATAACAGCCCGCCGTGCCGCCGTCCGCCGCTGTGTCCCGAAGGCCGACTAATAATTAGTGATTTGTACAGGAAGATGAGGGTCATTTTCGCTTCTCACACGTGACTTTAGGTCAATGGTTATCTCGCGTGTAAGTGGTTCTGAAGAGCAAGTAGAGCGGACTGGGGTAGGAGTAGGAGAGGGGGGGGAAGGACGTGCTGGGGTTAGAGAGGAGGAGGTGGTGGGTTGGGGGTAGGGAGTAGGAGATGGCGGGTTGGGGGGTTAGGGGGCTGTGAAAAGGATGCGCGGAGAGGTGGACTCCTCACTCGAGTAGATAACGACGCCTGAGGGAGATGCTACAGGGGTTGCACTGGGTCGGCGAGGAGGTTTGCAGCACGCTCAGCTGACGTGGGAGCTCCCTGGCGCAGAAGGAACAAGCGAATGGTGATGGAAGGTTGAATCAAGGGTGAAGGATTGACAGGGGAGAGAGAGGGTGAGAGTTGAGAGAGTTGATCGTAAGATTTTCCGGTTTTTAGAAGTAAGAAAACCGGTATTCAGGAAGAGGCGTTTAGTTTGCATCATCATGAATGCCGCAGCGGCGTGGGAGGCGTTTCATTAACATGTTAAAGTGACAAATGAATGCGCTACTGCGCGGCTGGATCAAGCAGGCGGCTGCGGCTTTTCAGTGCTGCCATGAACTGAGTTGGGTAAATAACTCTCTCTCTCTCTCTTCCTCTATCTCTCTCTCATATATATATATAATATATATATATATATATATATATATATATATATATATATATATATATATATGTATATATATATGTGTGTGTGTGTGTGTGTGTGTATGTATGTATATATATATATATGTATGTATGTATGTATATGTGTGGTGTAAATATTTGTATATATAAAATATATAAATATTATATATATATATATATATATATATATATAATACATATATATATATATATATATATATATATATTATATATATATATATATATAACAAACGCATGCGCCACGCGCACACACACACACACACACAACACACACACTCACACTCACACACTCACACTCACACTCACACACACACTCACTCACACTCACTCACTCACTCACCACACACTCACCACTCACTCACTCACTCACTCACTCACTCACACACACACACACACAACCACACACACACACACACCACACACACACACACACACACACACACACACACACACAAACACACACCAACAGATATTGTGTTATAGTATATGTATATGTGCGTATGCATGACCTTGCTTATCTATCTATCTGTCTGTCTATCTATGTACGTATGTATGTATATGTATATAAACACATGTTTTTTTTGTATATATATATACTCTCTCTCTCTCTCTCTCTCTCTCTCTCTCTCTCTCTCTCTCTCTCTCTCTCTCTCTCTCTCTCTCTTCTCTCTCTCTATGATATAAACATTACGTGAATAATGTAATATATAATGCATAATATATAATAGGTCTGTATAGTATATGGTATATATATGATATCATATATGTATATTATGTATTATATTATCATTTTATATTTTGCATTATATATTATGCATTATACTTATTTGTATCTGCGTGCGTGCGTGTGTGTTTATGTGTGTGTGGGGGGGGGGGGGGTTGAAACGTAGACAAGGCAGCCCCGTAAGACCTGCATCCCGAACTTACCCCGACTTAGCGTTCAGGCTATATCAAGACGCGGCGCCCGTGTAGATAAGGTCGTCAAGATTAATCATCGGCCACGTAATCTCGCCCTTCGCGCCTCCGTGCCATATCGGAGTGTCGCGCGTACTCGCCGTTCACGCTATTTCGAGTCAGACTCACACGGCGGCGGGGGGGGGGTTGGGGTGGGGGTGGGGGAGTTGGGGGCAAAGGTAGCGAGGCTGGTTTTTATGGCGTTTAATGGATCTTCTTCCGTCCCTGGGGATTAATCGCTTACGATTTATTCGAAATTTGTTAGTTGCGTCTTCGGGTTTTTTTCCTTTCTCTCTCTCTCTCTCTCTCTCTCTCTCTCTCTCTCTCTCTCTCTCTCTCTCTCTCTCTCTCTCTCTCTCTCTCTCTCTCTCTCTCTCTCTCTCTCTCTCTCTCTCTCCTTCATAAATGTATATACACATGTGTGCATATATGCGTGCATACCTATAGTCTAAATAGATTGATTGATAAATGTAGGCTAGTTGTAGAAGTAAATGTAAAAATATATATATGTTTATATGTTTAAAAGAAATGGAAAAGTATTAAAAATTGGAATATATTTAGCCCATCTCAATTCCTCCGTCGTACTTGCCTCCACCCTCCCACCTTCAGAGCAGCTTGTGAATTCAAAAAGTGGTGTTAGCGTCTATGACGTCTGAATGTGGGAAAGCGGAAGAGAGGATTAGAGGAAAACAGTGAAGGATGGACGGCCAGGAGACAAGGGTGGGTCTTCTGCACTTGCCCGATTCGGTTGTTTGAGGCGAGGCGGCTTTTGATGTGTTTTTCCCAATCGCGGGAAATGCTGGTCTGTTTGAGGCTTCTGGCGTATCAGATGTCGAATAAATGCCGCCTTGATTTGCGCAAGGAGCCGGCGATTCGTCGTCTCGTTGAGGTAGCGTGATCGGGATTAGGGCGGATTCGGGCCGCCATTCCCACCATCAGGAGGCTCTTGAGTACGCTTAATTCGCCTCGAGCCGTCGTCGGTTTTTACGTGGAGCGTCTGAGCTGCCCGGGAGCGGCGCATAGATTAGCAACCTCTGCAATTTACGTGAAAAGTCGCTTCCCGCCGGCGGTGAGGTGGCGTCGCGACGGAGTTACGTGTACGGCTGATTATTCGGACGGCCTTTTGGGGGATCTGATCTCCCTTGTGGCGGCTCCTGGCATCGGGTTGCGATTAGTGCAGACGCATCGCCCTCGCGTAATCACCCGTGTGCTCGTTCGCTGTCGCTGTTGCTTCCTGTTGTGTCGTAGTTGTGTCGTAATCGGATGGCGTAGATTGTGCTGTTTTTATTGTCGTTGAAGTGGCTTTCACTCACTGTTCTTCTTCACGATATCGCAATTTTGGCATGTGATAAAAAGTAAAAGTCGTAAAAAGGGAGCGGAGGATTAACTTGGTTTCATTGTGACTGAAAATAAGGGAGTTGTCAGCGAGTGTCGCCTGTAAGAGCAGAGGGGAGGGGAGGGGAGGGGAAGGTAGGGGTCCTAACTGTCACCGGGCGAGCATGTGAATCAGGTCGAGTACATTCATGTTTTTGCGTTGCAGAGGCACGATCGCGAATTTGGCTTTCTGTATGTTTGGCTGTGTGCGTGTGCCACCCTGGCGCAGCGCTCACTCGGGTCACCGGTCACGAAGAGGCGGTTCCGTCTCGGGAAGGCTTGCTCAGAGTGGCACTGGCGCCATGGACGGAGATTTCGGGAGTGCGAGGGGGAGAGGTGCTGAGTGACGGGAGGAGGGCGAAAACCCAGTCTAGGAAATGAGGATGTGCATGGCGGTCTCCATGTGGCGCCTTCGCATTAGCATGTGGCGGTGCATGCGCACGGGAAGAGCAGTCAAGGACGCCCTGCCCAGCCTAGCACCGCGCCCACGCAAGTAGGCAGACAGACAGATAAACAGCCGGGCAAGCAGAATGGCAGATAGACTCAGACAAGAAAATAGAGGTAGACAAGACACAACGACAGGCAGAAAAAAATAGCGACTGACTGACGGCTGGGAAGCAGACTGGCAGGCAGACTAGTAAGCAGTTAAGCTGTCTTTATAGGTTGATTTCCGAAACTTGTCTTCTTTATAAGTTTATAACACTTCGCATGAGTAATGACGGTGCCATTAGGCGGTAACAGCCTTTGGAAGTCGTTTAGTGCCAGGGCACGGTGCCCAACCACTTTTCACTCGCATGTTATCACCCACGAAGCGTGTGGAAAGTTGTAACGTTCTTCACTTTGTAATGGCAGTAGTTAATTATTGCCTAAGATCGAAGAGAATGTGTCGTAAAACCTTTCTTTTCTCTTTCTCTTAACCGTTTTTCGGTTACAGTAGAAAAAGATGGGGCAGAGGTATTAATGGATTATCTCCACATATTGGTGAGAAGAGAGAGTTTGAATTTTTCTTTTAACGAAATGTTTATTCTGTTTGTATACCCCAATATACAAAACATTGCGCATCGTTTCCCTGGGCGAATATTGAACATATGTTTTATAAACCTTTATTTCAAAGGGAGCGAGGAAAAGGAAGAAAGGTTTTCCTCTGGCACTCTCGCCCGCTCCCTCCTGCTCCTGTGTTGACTTTTGCCTCCATGAAAAGCGAGTTCCCCTCGAATACGGTCTTTTCTATGGCAGCTCCCCTCGTTCTTGTCTTGAGGGGCTAGGGTTCGGATGGGTGCGTGTGTTCGGGAAGGTGATCATTATTTTCGTTGATAATTTTCAAGTTAGTAACAGTTTTTTGAGTAATATTTTTCTTTGGCGATGGGAAAGGAGTATTGGTATGTGGATATCCTTTTAGTCATAGATACAGACACGCGCACGCGCCCACGCCCACGCACATCAAACACAAAAGCACACAGCAAAGACTTTTGTTATGGTAAAGTGTCTCGCTGCGAGGGGAGGGTGACGAGAAGTCGCTTCATTTACTACATTAAGACGGAGATGCACCCAGCTGGTCTTTTTTGCCGTGGCGGGGGGACGACAGGGTGGGGGAGCCAGAGGGGGATAGAGGGGGAAGGGAAGGGGAAGGGTATTGTCGGCGGTGTGTTTATATTGGCTCCCGGGTGTTGCTGGTGTCGCTTACCACGTGGGGAGCTGCCGGGATTATTTTCTCTCCACTGGACGCCGTTTGATCTCGTGCGGCGGCGATTTTGTCGTCACCTGCATTCGATGTCCGTGTTTGGCGTTCGAGTTGCTCGCGTGTGTTTCGTTGTCTTTTCTTAATAGTCTTTCTACTCTCTTCTTTTCTCGCTGTCTTCATTTTTGCGTTTGTTTCTGCCTCTCCCTTATGTCTCTCTGAGCATTCCTTTTTTCTATTTTCTTCATATATTTTATCTCCTCTAACCTCTCTTCCTTCCCTCCCTCTTCTCCGCCCGCCTTCCACATATATAAATAGACCAAGCGCGTCAATCTCCTTGATAGGATCTTATGACGAGGGCGTGGGTGGAGCTGGCGTGCACGAGACGGCGGCGGCGGCATCGTGCTGGGACTGCTGTTGGTTGCGGGTGTTGATGGCTTCCCGTCACGTGAGCGGCACTTCCGGTGGAGCACGCTCATTGTTTTGTCACGCCTTCTCCTGTCACGGTCACACTGGCCTCGTAGCGTGACGTCACCACCTGCCTATACTGGCTTCGTCGCCGGTCCTCCCATTCAGTCTCTTCCCTACTCTCCCCCCCCCCTCGTCCCTCACCCTCCGCTCACTCGCCTTCGCGCTGCTCTACTCCTCCTCCCTCCTCCTCCTCCTCCTCTCCTCCTCCTCCTCCTCCTCTCCTCTTCCTCCTCCCTCCTCTTCCTCCTTCCTCCTCCTCCTCCTCCTCCTCCTCCTCCTCCTCTCTCCTCCTCCCTCCCTCGACCTCCTCCCCCTCCCTCCCTCCCTCCTCTTCCTCCTCCTGTCTCCTCCTCCTCCTCCGTCCCCTACCTCTTCCTTTCCTCCTCCACCCCCTCCTCGAGAAAACCCCCGCTGAAGCCCGCTCTACTATTTTTTAAACCCCTCCCCTTTCGTACCGTTCGTTCCTCCGTCCGCTCTTCCTCCTATTCATCCTCTCACTGGGTATTGCTTGTTTATGTACCCTGTTGCGTCGTTGTATGCAAATGAGCAGGGGAGGACGCGTAACAACACTATCGGTGAGAGGCCACTCGACTCGGATTGCCTTTAAGGACGCTAAGCTTGTATAGATTTTGGAGGGATTGACTTTGAGGGATTCATGATGGGCGTGTTGACTGCGGCTTGGGTTTAGGTGGTCTAGTCTGAAGGAAAGCGAAGGTGGAGAGATGGAGGGCGGCGAAGATTGCGATCAGATTGATGTGTATGGTGACGCGGCGGCAGGAAGTAAACCACATCCCGTTACCGGATCACTCTCGCTCTCTGGCTTCACTGCTTCCTCCCCTCCCTCCCTCCCCGGATCCACTCCTGTTTTCGTCTGCTTCGGATCCCTCCATTGGGCCCTATCCCCAACTCCCTGCATTTACTCCTGCCCAAACCTATTCTGTTTCTCCGCTATTTCAACTCTTCGTTGCCTCCTACCCCAACCTTCTATCCTTTCCCCTATCCCAACCCCTTCCTTTCCCCTTCATTTTCCTCACCTCAACTGCTCCGTTTTCCTTACTCCAACCCTCTCCTTTCCCTTACACCAAACCCCCTTTCCCTACCCTAACTTCCTCTTTCCCTTACCCCAACCCCTTCCTTTTTCTTACCCTAACTTCCTCCTTCCCCCAACCCCAACCCCTTACTTTACACTCAAACCTCTACTCCATCCTTTTCTCCCCAACCCCAACCTGTCACATCCCCCCCCCCCCCTCATACAGTATTTTCTTCCCGAATGCGTGCATAACTTTTCAAGATTTATAGCGAGCGAGGCAACATGTTCCGCTACACTTGGCCGCCCCCCTCCCTTTCTGATTCATCCCCCCACGTTGCCACGGTTGTCACCTGTCTCGCCTTTTTCTTTGTGCTTTTATTTTATTTATTTAATATTGTTTTCCTCATCAAACTTATCTTCTCATTCCCTTTTCTGTTTCCTATCCTTCTTTCCTCCTTCCTTCATTTTTATTTCCATTATTTCATCTCCCTGTTTTTATGTTGAACAAATCTGCTTTGTTTCTTTTTCCGTCTTGGGCAAAACACATTTTTTTTCTCCATCGTCGGATTTCCCTTCGCCTCCCTTTGTTTACAGAAGCTTAGATGAAAAGGGGAAGTAGCGAGAGTACATGGCCACATTATGGTGGTGCGTTGCCTAAAAAGGGAGTGAGTGAGTGCGTGAATAATTGAGTGAATAAGTGAATAAAAAGGGAGTGTAAATGAGTGAATGTGGAAGAAAGAGTGAAGAAGAGAGAGAAGAGAGAGAGAGAGAGAGAGAGAGAGAGAGAGAGAGAGAGGAGAGAGAGGAGAGAGAGAGAGAGAGAGAGAGAGAGAGATGAGAGAGGTGGAGAGAGTGGGTGTGGGGGTGTGTTTGTGTGTGGTCCCAAACTTACCATCGTTTACCAACGAAAACTTCATTTCCCTCTCATCTTAGCTTGGTTAATCTCATACTCATTATTATGTTTGTTCGGTAAACTTGTAAGCAGGGCGAGTTGGAAAAAAGCAAGCGTGTGTATATGCTTTGATCCTAATCTAAACTTAACTTAAGATCTCTGTGATTCGTGTTTGGGAAGAAATGTGTTGCTAATCTTGTACGACACTCCGAGACGTTTAACATCCCTTGAGGTATGAGGAATTTGTACCATCTATCATGCTGGATCAGCTGTTTTTATTTAAGGTTTATATAGGATGTATGTCTTTTTATGTGGGGGGGAGGGGGGGGTGGAGCAGGTAATTAGTGTCGTGGGGTAGGAGGGCGTATGAAATCCGAAAGAAATATGAAGGAGGAGGAGGAGGAGGAAAGGGAGAGACGAGAGACGAGAGACGAGTGGCAACGGAAAGCAAGAAGGAAGAGGTTCAGTGAAGGATAATGGACGAAGGGCGTGAGCGTGGGCGTGGGCGGGAGCGTGTAGACGGATGACGCAGATATATGTAAGCAATTACTATAGCTTGAGAATGAGTGAGAGTCTTGGCACTTGGTTGCCGCGGCGCCCTCTCGTGCCATAACTTTTCCGACGGCATCTCAGCTGTTGTTGTCGTTTTGTTCTTCTCGTCCTCTTCTTGTTCCTCCTTCTCATTTATTCATTCAGTAATCCATTCATCATCATCATTGGTCATGTATTATCAATCATCATATTTTCCCCGTCCTTCCACTCTCTCTGTATACATTATTGTGTTGTTGTTTTTTTACTTTCCGTCCACGTTCCACAATAGGAAACGTTCTACTTTCCATCCATCCGATGACCAGCTTTGCAAAAAGTTGCCGAAGAACATATAACCTTGCAACTTTGATGCAATTGCAAGGGACAGTGGGCGTAACATCAAGCGATTTGTAGGTCAGGGTTCTCATCTTGTTGGCACGGCACCCGGCAGGTGGGACTCTGGGGGGGGGGGACACCACATGGGGGGTGGGATGCCACATACTTTTGGTACCTTGAGTGGGGATGATTCGGCTTGGCTCGTGCTGTTCATTGCCGTTGGTTGGTTGTTGGTTTCCCTGTTTGACTTTTATTTTCCGTTTTTTGGTAGGATTTTTTTCCTTGGTATATCTGGGTCTTTCTTGGTTTTTTTCGTTTCATTTTATTTTGGTGTATAACTTTTTGTTGTTTTGTCAATGTTTTTCTACCCATTGTCTGGGAATATTTTGTTTTATTCCTTTATTTTTATTCCTCTTTATTTTTTTATTCTAGTTTCTATTCTTTCTCAAAAGACAATTAGAAAAGGAAGAGATTCGACGAGAACATAGAGACATAGAGAACGAAATTAATTATAGAATAAGAAAAACACAGTGGAAAAAGAGAAAATATGATGACAGTGAAAACGAGTAGAGAGACAAGGAGAGAGGAATGAGAGGGAAGAAGACAGTGTGATAAAAGGAAGACGTAGCGAAGAAAAGAAAAAGGTCAAAAGAATGAGTGTATAAAAAGGCAGAATGATGGAAGAGACAGAGGGAAGAGGGATGGAGGGAAGAAAGAAAAGAGACAAAATGAAGAAGAAAGAAAAACGAGAAGGTAGGGGACAAAGAGAGACAGTAAAGAGAAACAAAAAGAGGAGAGAGAGGAAAGGAGAGTGACGAGAAAAGAGAAGAAAGGCAGGGAAGATAGGAAATTACAGAGATGGGTGATGAAGGGAAGATGGAAGAAGAGAAGGGAAAGAGGAGCAACAAAAGTGAAAACGAAAGTGGGAGGATATAAAAAGAATGAACACGGGGGAGAGGCGAGGGGCGGAGGATGCATACGCTAATGACACTCGTTCCGTCTCTTGGTTGTACGAGAGAAAAAAAGCTTTTTGATTTAGTTTGGGATGATTTTTACTACCGGGCTGAAGTGCGTTAAGTTTAAATGTCAGTTTTGAATGTTTTTTTTCCTTTTTTATCGGCTTTTCCTCCCTCCTAATTCCGTTCAGGATTTGGGAGGTTGGGAGATCATCCCTGGCGCTTCGGAGTCTGTTTATATGGGTGTTTTGGGTCTGTTTATTTATTTTAAATCCGGTATGTCTACTTTTTTTCTGCACTGATTCTTGGCACTGTGCCGGTCGGCCTTAGTGACCGCCTGATATACGGTTAGAGCGGACTTAGTTTGGACAGGGAGAGTTGTATATCGCTTATGCCGGCTTACGTGATGCATGCGAATGTGAGATATAAATCTTACGAGCAACGCTGTGTCTGAGGGTCGGGTCGATGGCGGTGCAGGGTATATTGACCTCCTCCTTTGTGGGTGATCGTAAGACCTCAGCATCCGGCCTCTCGAAGTGATGTGGAGATGGAGATGTAATAGGGAGGTGGGGATGGAGGTGGTGGAAGGGGAGGTGGAGTGGAGGTGGAGGTGGAGGTGGAGGTGGAGATGGAGGTAGAGGTGGAGATGGAGATGGAGATGTAATAGGGAGGTGGGGATGGAGGTGGTGGAAGTGGAGGTGGAGGTTGATGAGTGTATCTCACATGCCCGTACACAAACACACTAAACGCAAAGAAGACAGGAAGAGAGAGAGAGAGAGAGAGAGAGAGAGAGAGAGAGAAGAGAGAGAGAGAGAGGAGAGAGAGAGAAGAGAGAGAGAGAGAGAGAGAGAGAGGAGGGGGCGAAAAGGAGAAGACTCATTAGTCATGACGACCCGCATGTCTCAGCCGAGTCCCATTAAGCCCGGACGTGCGTGCTGGCCCAAACTTATGGTCATGACCCACCTCGACCCTTTCTTGATGACCTGCGCGACATGGGGGTCCGGGGAGAGAAGTGTGGTGTGTGGGGTGGGGGGTATAGTCCGGATGTGGTGTGGGGGTGGGGGGGGGGGTAGCATGAGGACGAAGGAGGAGGAAGCAGCGGTCCGTCGTCCTGGAGCCACCGACGCGAACCTTGAAGAAACCCGTCTGCCGGAGGAACGGAGTGGTGACGCGGATCGGCCGTGGAGTGTCGTGCAAGTGTGTTTTTTTTCTATGATTTGTTTATTTCACTTTAAAAAAAAAAAAAAATGTGTAGCGTGGATTTAAAAAATATATATAATATATATTTATATCGGTTTTCCATATTTTTGCTTCACGAATTAATTAGTGTTGCTTTCATATGTTCACAGTGCTTGGGATTATGTAAGAAGCCTGAGAGTTCTAGGATATGCACGTATGATCATACTTGATTTATCCATGTATACGTTTATAGAGTCATACATACACAAATACATTTACCTACATACACTAACATACATAGGCCTATAGATATACAAATGCATGTGTGTGTGTGCACAGGTTTTAGATGTATTTATTTATATATGTATACGGATGTAAACCTACATGACCATTGCTTTTCATATGCAGCGAGCAGAGACAACACGAGTCTTGTGATGAATTCGCGCAGTGTGACGCTACATTACCTATTAATAGACATGACTGAACCCCCCCCCTCCCCCCCTGCCATGTGACCCTTGCCCTTCTCGCCCCTTCCTCCGCTCCCTGTACCGGGTACCCGTGTACCTGTTCACTCACAACCTTTTATCGTGTGATCGCGCAGTGCCCCGGCAACGTTGCAAGCGCCTGCACGTGTTTGGGGCTCCGCAAGCGCAGGTCATTAAAGTCGACGGCGTTTGGTGCGTCGTGTAAATGGGGCGAACGCTAGGGCCAAGGAGGCTTACTTTCGAACCTTGCTTGGAGCCTTTAAGGAAGGCACAGGGACTTTCTTGTTGGGGAAGGAGGGCGGGGAGAGGAGGAAATGGGCCCCGTGTTGCTTGGTTTGTTTGTTGTTGGAAGACCGTAATGGAATTCTTACTGGATTCGTTGGAATGAGGTCTGCGTCCTTCCCCTATTTTTTTTGAACCTTTCAGTGGGGCTGGCTCTTTCTCTCTCTCTCTCTCTCTCTCTCTCTCTCTCTCTCTCTCTCTCTCTCTCTCTCTCTCTCTCTCTCTCTCTCTCTCTCTCTCTATCTCTCTCTCTCTCTCTCTCTCTCTCTCTCTCTCTCTCTCTCTCTCTCTCTCTCTCTCTCTCTCTCTCTCTCTCTCTCTCTCTCTCTCTCTCTCTCTCTCTCTCCCCCCCCTTCTTGCCTTCCTGTTTTTGATATTTGGTAAGTAGAGGTTCAAGAGGAAGGGTGGAAAGGATGCGCGTCATATCGTAATGTGTTGCAACTTCGAGGCAACTCTTCTTTTCCTTCTTCTTTCTCTCCTTCCCCCCCTCTGTTTCTTCTTCTTTCTCCTCCTCTTCCCCATCTTTCTTTTTTTACTGGGTTATCTTCGTATCCCTTCACCTTCGTCATTCTCTTCCCTTCTTTTCCTTCTCGTCATTATCTTCTTATTCCTCCTCCTTCGTCGTTTCCCACCTCTCTTTTCCTCCTCCTTTCCTTATCCTCTCTTCATTATCTCTCTTTCCTTCTTCCGTTTCTTATTCCATCGTTTCGTTCGTTTCCTCCTCCTCATTATCTTCATATTCCTCCACCATCCCCGTCCCCCTCTTTTCTTCTTCTTCTTCCTCTTTCCACCTT
>NW_020868885.1:129528-142028 GCF_003789085.1 Penaeus vannamei
GGAGAGGGGGAGAAGGAAGAAGAAGAGAAGGAAGAAGGGGAGAAGAAGAAGAAGGAGAATGAGAAGGTGAAGGGAGAAGAAAGAAGAGAAGGGGGAGAAAGAAGAGAAGGAGAAGAAGAGAGAAGGAGAAGGAGAAGGGGGAGAAGAAGGAGAAGGAGAAGAGAAGGGGAGAAGAAGAAGAAGGAAAGGAGAAGAAGAAGAAGGAGAAGGAGAAGGGGAGAAAGAAAGAGAAGGAGAAGGAGAAGGGGAGAAGAAGAAGAAGGAGAAGGAGAAGGGGGAGAAGAAGAAGAAGGAGAAGGAGAAGGGGGAGAAGAAGAAGAAGGAGAAGGGAGAAGGGGAGAAGGAAGAAGAGAGGAGAAGAGGAGAAGGGGGAGAAGAAGAGAGGAGAAGGGAGAAGGGAGAAGAAGAAGAAGAAGGAGAAGAGAAGAAGAGAAAAGGGACAAAGGAAGGAGGATCAGGTTGATGAGAAAGAGAAGGAGAAAGAAAAAGAGAGAAGAGGACGGTGGCGGCTGGAGATGAAGGAGAGGAGGAAGGAGGGTGGAGAATAAAAGGCGGGCTGGGTACATCGAGGAGTTCCATCGGCTGTTATTGACGAAGAGGACGGTGCCGGCGA
This sequence comes from Penaeus vannamei, assembly GCF_003789085.1. Lineage (NCBI taxonomy): Eukaryota > Metazoa > Arthropoda > Malacostraca > Decapoda > Penaeidae > Penaeus > Penaeus vannamei. Next base: position 130,142 of record NW_020868885.1, read on the forward strand.
CGGAGTGGGGGTGAGCCGCCTCGGGACAGTGGCGGCGTGGTGAAGGGCGGCCGTGGAAGAGTGTGGATTCTTTTGTCCTGGAGTTCCTAAGGATGTGGATGGGAGGAGGAGGGAGGAGGCAGGTAGAGGGAGGGTTGGGTGGGATGAGGATGAGAGGAAGTGGTCTTGGCGGAGGAGAGGAGGGGATGTGTCGCTTGCCTTGAGACACCCCGACGGCAAGAGTGCTGGAAGAGGCTGGAAGCGTAGTGGGAAGGAGGAGGAGAGAGATGAAGTTAGACGACAGACTGACTGGGAAAAGACAGGGGGATTGAGAAGGGAGAGAGGTAAAGGAAAGAGACACACTTGACTGATTGACGAGGTGAGTGAGAGAGAATGAAATTAGGGAAAGCACAAACTGATTGAAAATAGACTCCAGCTTGTTATTACTCGCCGAAACCACTTGCGCCCAAGTTCCTCCGTAACCCTAGAACCCCGGGGGTCTCTCGTTCATCCGGCCCTTAGCTACTCTGATTCGTGGTCCTTTGCTGACGCCTTCCTTACCTTTGGCAACACTGATTGGCGTCCTTTCGGCATTATCAGCACTGATGGGCGTCCTGGCAGAGTGGCTTCCGTTTGGTAGGACTTCACCTGCGTCGCATAGGTTTTGCAAGGTTGGCCGACGTGTTGTTCCCGGGGAGGTGTCACGGGAGGTCGTTTCTGTTGCATAAGGGCGAACCTGGGTATGGTTACGGCGTCCATGCCCGAGGGGGATACAGGTTTGGGTCGCCCGTGTTGAGGGAGGTAGGCCGGGGGAGGAGGGGGTGGAGTTCTAGGTCACCGGGCACGGGTTGTGGGTTGTGAATGGGTTCGCGGATTTCTGTAAGGTTCTAGGTGCGATTGCAAGTCGGGGGAGGGGGGGGGTTGCTTTGGGCTGCGGAGGGCGGCGCAGGCGGCGTGGGTCCTGCTGTGTAGGCCGTTCCTCCGAACCGACGCGGCGGCCTTCTGTGGACGGCGGCGCAAATAAGCCGTCGCTCGGCATTCCGCGGTGCTGTCGTTTGAAGCTCATTGTGCTCGGCCATCATGTCTCTTTCTGCATGCTCGGCAGTGCTGGCTTGGCCCCATGCTTGTTTGCCGGCGCGAAGCTACCGAATAGGTGGAGTAGACGATAGAAATTATCTTGAAACTACAGGAATCTGATACTGCATGATTTTGTACACGTGGGTCTACATCTTAAACTACAGAAATCCCAAACTGTACGATTTTGTACACGTGGGTCTATATCTTAAGCTACAGAAATCCCAAACTGTATGATTTTGTACACGTGGGTCTATTCTTCAGCTTGCGCGCACAAACAGACAGACGGCCGAACAGATAAACAGACAAGAGATTCGAAACTCGGCTTTAAATAGATGAAGTAAGGAAGAAAGCCGCTGTTCTATATACGTGAATTAAGGCGCCAATTAATGGCTTGCGTGGAAGAGGGACGCATACAGTCGTGTAATACTGGCTGGTGGTGGTCAAAGGTCAAAGGTCGAGACTGAAAGCCCGGACGTGGGCCATTCGTGTTAGAGGTGAGGTAATAGTGGCACTTAAAACGGCTCTGTAGCGCTCTCTCTCTCTCTCTCTCTCTCTCTCTCTCTCTCTCTCTCTCTCTCTTCTCTCTCTCTCTCTCTCTCCTCTCTCTCTCTCTCTCTCTTCTCTCTCTCTCTTCTTCTCTGTCTCCTCTCTCTCTCTTCTCTCTCTTTCTCTCTTTTTCTCTTTCTTCTTTTTCTTTCTTTCCTTCTCTGCCTCTCTCAACCTCCCTTCCTTTCCCTCTCTCCTCTCTCTCTCCTCTCTCTCTCTTCTCTCTCCTCTCTCTCTCTACCCCTCTCTCTCTCTCTCTGCTCTCTCTTCTCTCTCTCTCTCTCTCTCTCTCTCTCTCTCTCTCTCTCTCTCTCTCTCTCTCTCTCTCTACCTCTCTCTCTCTCTCTACTCTCTCTCTCTCTCTACCTCTCTCTCTCTCTCTCCTCTCTCTCTCTCCTCTCTCTCCTTACCTCTCTCTCTCTCTCTCTCTCTCTCTCTCTCTTCTCTCTCTACCTCCTCCTCTCTCTCTCTCTCTCTCTCTCTCGTCTCTCCTCTCTCTCTTCTCCTCTCTCTCTCTCTCTCTCCTCTCTCTTGCTATACCTCTCTCTCTTCTCTCTCTCCTCTCCTCTCCTCTCTCTCTCTCTCTCTCTCTCTCTCCTCTCTCTCTTCTCTCTCTCTCTCTCTCTCTCTTCTCTCTCTCTCTCTCTCTCCCTCTCTTCTCTCTCCCTTCTCCTCTCCCTCTCCCCCTCTCTCTCCCTCTCCCCCTCTCCCTCTCCCTCCCTCCCTCTCTCTCTCTCTCTCTCTCTCTCTCTTCTCTCTCTCTCTCTCTCTCTCTCTCTCTCTCTCTCTCTCTCTCTCTCTCTCTCTCTCCTCTCTCCTCTCCTCCCTCCCTCCCTCCCTCTCTCTCTCTCTCTCTCTCTCTCTCTCTCTCTCTTCTCTCTCTCCTCTCTCTCTCTCTCTCTCTCTCTCTCTCTCTCTCTCTCTCTCTCTCTCCCTCTCTCTCCTCTCCCTCTCTCCCTCCGTCCCTCCCTCCCTCTCCCTCCCTCCCTCCCTCTCTCAGATGGCTTGGCGAGAGGGCTAATAAGTAAAATGCTAAACGTAAGACTTGGCCAGAAGAGAGCAATGCCTATATAGAGACAGACGGCGTGAGCGTTTTTCCTCTTATCTTGCGAGCGCTTTATAGACTATAAAATTGGTATAAGGTTAATGCGCTCGTTCCCAAGAGATCAAGGGTCGTTCAGCGCGGATGTTATTACTTTTTGGTATAAATTTAATGTCGATAAAATTAGCGTCCGGTTGTATGTAGCCGTGTCTGCATGGGTGTGTTGTATGGCGGACGCGTCGTGTTGTTTTGTTTACCTTCGTTGTTCTTTTGCGTTTACCTTTGCCATGTTGTTGAGACGCCAGGTGGATAACTACGAGGGACGACTCCAGGTACGGTAAACGAATGGGTTAAGGGGTGTTGTTGGCGGTGTCTTGAGGGGCGCGCGGCGGCGGGGTGCGTGGGTTCCGACGCGGTTGACAGTCGGTCCGGGCGGGGCGGGGGAGTGGCAGCTTGTTTGGTCGGAGGTCGGCGGTAAATCGGGCTGAGGGAGCGGGGGATGTATGGGCGGGGTTAGGGCGGTGGTGTTATATTACTAATGTCATGATGAAGTGCCAAGGTCTGTTGGCAGTACTTCGTGACTGGTTGGGGTGAGGGCAAGGGGGTGAAAAGGTGTCTCTTGCAGGGTGTCTTTTCTGTCTGTGTGTGTGTCTCACTCTTTTCACTTCGTTTCGTTCTCTCTTCGCCTCCTCTTCTCTCTTCTCTCCCCAATCATTGCTCCCTCCTCCCCCTCTCTTTCTCTATAATAGAAGGCAAAGTGGGATGATAAAAAGTAAAGTAGAAGAAATTAGGGATGTTAGAAAGTTGAACTTCATTTCCTTAACAGCTGTGATGCCATGTTATCTTCGCAGTGAGCTATTTTGACCATTCTTACTAATTCGTGAACTGACGACTTCTCATGAAAAAAAAAGTAAAATAATGGAGCGAGCTTGCAAAACTGTCTGAGTTACGGTCTTCCTATACAGTCTGCATGTACGTATGTATGTATCTATAGATGTTTATGTAGGATTATATTATTGAATATTTGTCTGCACTAGGCATGTACACGACCCACGGGCCAGGTGAGCAGTGGTGGCGGAGCGCGGCGTGGCCTGATGCCATAACGGCAGGTCCACGTGGGCAGGTGGCGAGGTCGCCCCGCCCTCCCGCGCCCGTCAAGGTGCCTGCACATTCGCCAGATACTTGCCAGAGCCGCAGAAGCTAGCAAGACGCTGACAGGAGGAGATGATATGTTCATGCCCGTCTTGATTATGTGAGATGACTTGTCTGACAGCCTTGGACTGACGAAGGAAGGTGCCGGGCGAGGGGGGGGGGGGGGAGAAGGGGAATGGGGTCGAGTTTTGGTACTAGGAGTGTGGGCGACGAGACCTCAAGTGGACGGAATCGTGTATTCAGGAGGATGATACATGGTATTTCTTTTCAGCCCCGCCGTGACTTTGAGTACGACACTAACCATGAATAAGAGGGCGGGTACCTTCGTCTCCATGTGTTGTAAAAGCTTGGTGAGGCGTAATCTTGTTAAAAACATCATCTTGATAGTGTCGATCACAAGAGAGACCGTCCTGCTTTGTGTCAAGGCGAAGCAGGTGGTTTCTGGAGATCTCTTAAAGGCGACTAAAGCCCTTCAGTGGTGAAAAGGCCTTCCCTTCGGCGGCCGTATGGCCCTTTAAAAAGCGAGATGTGTGGGCTTATTAAAGCTCAGCGCTGTAGGAGTGCACGTGGGTAGCGAGGCAAGGCCACGAGCACCAACTAAGCTGCCCGACGCTACCTCTGTCTCTCCGCCGACGCCACCTGTCACCACGAACGGTTGCCATCGTCACCACCATCTGTCATAAACACATGCTTTCACCACCACCTACTGCCATCTGTCATTGTCATCCACTACTGACACGAACTACTGCATTACCAGCTATTTCATCTTGCCCCATTGCTTGACTTTGAGTACCAGATGCCAGCAGCACGCCCCTCCTTCCATGGCTGGATCGCCCCCTTCTGCGCATCGCCTCTGCCACACCATCTTTGCTCCATCTGCCACGACCTCTGCCACCCTCTGCGTCCGTCACTCGCTGCCGCTACACTGCCTCCGGACATCATCACTTTCATCACCATTTCGCACCCCCGTCGGCCGTCCACTTTGTACCAGCTCCTGTTGTCGTTCTGTTATAAATTTAACCCTGTGGAAGTATTTTGAGCTTTGTTATGGCTTATAGAGGCCATGCAAGTGTTCCTGTTATTTGCTGTGGTTGTGTTGAAACGCTGGCGTGATCTTGCTTTTCGCCTTAAGTGGCTGTTACCCGCTTATTGTTCGGGCCAGGCTGTGTTTGCAACTTAGTTCCTTTTCTTTCTAATGCCACAGCTGCACACGCTCGTTTCCTTCTGTCGCTAGACTGTAATCAGCGGGCATCAACTTATTACATTACTTGTTGGTGGAGTAGATTTTTTTCTGTCGCAGCTGCAGCGGCTTTTATTATTTTCTTCTTTACCTCCGCCTCATTCCTCCTCGTTCTATTTTCTATCGGAATCTCGTTCTCGATCGCCTTGCTTATCCTTCTACTTTCTCTTGTGTACCTCGCCTTCTTTTCCTTGCTCGGTCTCTTACTTTCCTCTCTTCCTTCTCTCCCCTCTCACCTCCTCGTCCTCCCGCGCCGCGTCTTCTTCAGGGTACTTCAGAGCTCAGCATGGCCATTTTTCAGCGCAGGATCGCACGCCCATTGTGTCACGGGGCCATTGCGGTGACGCTCGATTACACGCGAATCATGTCCAGCTGATTGGAACAAGTGTCGCCGTGGGCCCAGAACACGGGCGGCGGTGGGGGTGATTTAAGAGGGGGTGGGGATGCTGGTGGGGACGTGGGAGGGGCGGCACGTTGTCTGTGGATGGCCACTGATTCTTATGATGAGTTTTGTAAGATTATTATTATTATTATTATGTCGTGTAAGATCATTTTGTAATGGGGTCATTGTTTTCTCTTTTTTGTAATGTATCGAAACGAGTGTTTCATATGCGAGGAAGGGGGAAAATGCGTAGGGAAGGAATAAAAACAATAAAGGAGGTAGAAGGAGGCAGCTTGGTAGATACATACAGTATAGATAGAAGCAAATAATGAATCAAGAGATAAGTATGTAAATATGCCATTGTGTTAATATGCATTACAAATGAAAAATAGATAAACGGAAAATGCAGAAGGACGTAGAAGAGAGAGACGGGAGGGAGGGAAAGAAGAGCGAGGCAGATACAGCCAAGGAGGGAGGGGGCGCTGACGAAGAGGGAAGACTCTTTTAAGCATAAATGATGTCATGATTGCAAGTAAGGGTGACGGGGGAGGCGAGGGTGTCTCACGCGGTTATTGTGTCATTGAACTCGCAAACTTGCAGGATGCTCAGACGTTCTAACTTGGCTGTCATCGGGTTGCGAGACTATCTCTGCGATGTATATATATATATATATAGTATATATATATATATATATATATATATATATATATATATTATTATATTATATATAGAGAGAGAGAGAGAGAGAGAGAGAGAGAGAGAGAGAGAGAGAGAGAGAGAGAGAGAGAGAGAGAGAGAGAGAGAGAGAGAGAGAGAGAGAGACACACACACACACACACACACACACACACACACACACACACACACACACACACACACACACACACACACACACACACACACACACACACACACATAGAGATAGAGATATAGATATATTGTGTGTATGAGTGTGCATGTGTGTAGATAGATATAGATAGAAACATATATTATAATATAGAGATAGACAAACAGACACTGAGATACTGAGAAACATTAAGAAATTGAGAAGGATCGAGGCAGAATGATACGCGTCTATGAAGGTCGAGCAGGTAATTGTAACGATCTCATTTTCTTTGGAGAATGAGCGAGCGTTGGTCATGATGGCCGAGTCGCTGAGTCGAATCATCGTTGGAACGCCGGGAGCTGTTGTCGTGGCAGAACACCTCGGCTGATGAGGCTTAATTACTGTCGTTCGCACCTGATAATTGGTGCTCGGCAATGAGTAGTTGATACTGATGTTGAAGCTCGGGTTGTTGCACGAGGCGTCTGTTGTTGTTGCTATTAATGATTTGGTTTGATGCTTGTGCCCGTTTTGTGTGTTTGTTGGGCCAGGTGTTTCGGCTGGCGATGCCCCTCGGCTCTGTGGCCTGTCAAAGGACCGTTTTACCCGGTCGCCCGCCGCATAAAAAGTAGGCGTGTTGTTTCGTTGCAGGAACTGAGAGTTACATGATGTCTGGGTTTTGTATTTCATCGCGAGTCCTCGTGATTCAGACATGTTATGAGTCGTGTGTTTTTTTTCCAGACGTTGGGATTTAATAGGGTCTGGAGGTTGCAACCTTTTCCTTCGAGGGAAGTGGAGTTGAGTATGTCTGAACAGAAGCGTTTACCGAAAAGCAGTGTTTAGGGAGGTGTGCATGTAACATTTGCTTTTCCCCCGAGCTGACGGTGCACAGGCTCCCGGGGTGATCGAGTCCCGTCGGAGCCGATATTCAAGCTCTCCGTCTGACAAAAGGAAGACCGCACCTTCGAGTGCCCCGTGACGTTATCTCCCGCGCGGATAAGAGCGGGGAGTCAAATAACGCTCTAACAATAACTCCGATAAGACGTTTGATTGTCGATATCGCTGATCCGCCGTAAAGCCTCCCTCCCGCTCCGGGCTTCTCGGTGGCTATATCGGGGTTTCACGATGCGTTGGTCGGAGTCGCAAGGTGTTCGGATTGCCCTGTGCACACTTCGGGGCTTTGGTGCTTGATTGGTGGTGGTTGCGCGATTGGGTGTCCTGTCGTGCGATGCATGATTGGTGGCGGTTTTGGGATTGGATGCCCTGTCTTTTGCATGGCTGGTGGTGACTGGGTGATTAGATGTCTTCTCTGTTGCCGCTGTAGGAGGGAATGGGTTTGAAGCCACCCTGTGCATGACAACATTGCAAAAGTAAACAATTGGGGTATTGTTAGAGGAGCACCTGGGAGTGGGCGGTGGGCGTTAGTGCCCAGCAAAGCCCCTTGACTGTTTGTTGCCATTCACACACTCAACACAGCTGATGCATGAGCACTCGTGAGTGTTTCCTCAATTACTGTTGGCTTGCGGCCAGGCGCGACTGGCTGTTCTGAATTTATTTTTATGAGCTCTAGTACAGCTTAGTGAGCTTACAGTATCGTCGTTTATTCGGCGCAAGAGATGCTCGTTCATGGTAATCGTGGTAGGAGTTGGGTAAGGCCTCGTTTTTATTTGTTTTGCTCAGGTTTAGAGTTCCTCTTTGATTCATTAGACGGCGTGCGAAGATATGTCCGAACGACGATTTATTTTTGATGAATAGAGTGCCCTGCCGGATGGCGAAAATTCTAGTTTAATGGTAGTCATCATCATGATTCTTGATGTTTTTGTTCTAGATATTCAACCATATTCGTTTGTCAGTCGTTGTTAAGTGATATGTTTAGTTATTGTTATAGATATTAAATGATGTTTATATTTAATGAATAATGTGTGGTAGTTGCAATCTTAGTAGTTTGATATGATATCACGTTTTCATACATTTTTACTTGTCATACCATTGTTGTATGTGAATGATGCTGCGTTGAATATACGAAGCGTTCCGTTCCCTTAGCCTACCAAGGTACGCGAGGGCAGTCCAAATTATGCACATTTCTAGGCTTAAATGTGGAGGTGGAATGTAGGGAATGTAAGTGAAAACGGGCACGATGATCCCAGAACTGTAGAGTGAGTAGGAGTGGAATGTTTCGGATGTGGACGCGACGAGGTGAAGAGGTTGAGGGGCAGGTCGTAAGGGAAGCGCCCCTGCCTCGTGCTCGGTGCGACGAGGAGGACTCCATAAAGGTCGCCTCGCCGGGCACCTGAGCCGGCTGTGAATGAGAAGGTAATTGCATAGCCTCGGGGGGGGGGGTTAAGGCCCACCCTTTGGGAGTCCGGCCTCACTCTTCAAGTTACGGAATAGATTGACTCCATCTGTCGGGGAGGTTCGTAAACGGCCGATAAGTGCAGCCTCGGGATCCGTGTCTTGGCGCAGGAGCTCCACCCTGTTAGGAGGAACAAGACCGCAACACGAGGCTGTATGGGGGCTGTGCCATTCTCGCGGCCGCAACAGCCGTAGCCTCACCACACCCACGCCGCCGCGACGGGGCTGTTTAGGGCTTCGAAAGTGTGTACTTGCGTGTGCATGCGTACACGTTGAAAGGTATACCGTGTGAATTTCGAGGTTTTGTGTGAGTGAGTGAGTGTGAGAGCGAATAAGTGTGAGAGTGAGTTGAGTGAGTGAGTGTATGCACGTGTGTGTGTGTGTGTGTGTGTGTGTGTGTGTTGTGTGTGTGTGTGTGTTTTGGGTGTTTGGGTGAGAGCGAAAGAGTGCCAGAGTGATATATAGTGTGTGCGTCGCATTGCATGTCTGTATAGGTTGTTTCTGCGTCGATGCTTCTCCCCCTTGGCTCCCTAGTGTTTGTTATACACCTTTTTTGCTACCTTTTCGATGACCGCCACTCATCGCCACTACCGATAGGCTGCAAGAAGATAGTAGGGCAATTTCGACGCCTGTGTAGTTAATTGCCGACGTAAAGACTTTGTGTATAACACCGTTCGGCTGCAAAGAGACAGGCTAATCACACATCCCTGCGTAAGGTAGTCATCACGGAAATTTGTGAAGTATGACAGATGACGACGGGACCTACGATTACGAGGGGGGGGAGGGAGGGAAGGCGCCAGTGCCAGACTGTCACGCTTTGGCTCCTTTTCGGCTTGTTAGTGCCAAAGGACTGCCGTCGCCGCTGCCATATTTCACTTACCAATCCAGTGGCGATGCTCGAGGACAGCTGCTTGGGTGGCCTGGTGGGGACGTGAAGGTGAATGGGGAGAGGTGTCGTCGATGGTTTGGCTGGCTCGTATTTTGAGGAGGAACGTTTCGTAGGGAAGAGTTGCAGGAAATGTCTTTTAGGCGAGGCTCTTCTTGCTAATTATCACTCTTGTATGATTTTCTTTGTGTGTGATTCTATCGTACTTAAAATCCCTTTATTATTGTTATTATTTTACACAACTCAATGCACCAAGCCTCGCCTAGGCCTACATCATTAGGAGCAAGGGACCAGAAAGCGGATCACTTTATTCATCTTCAATATCTCGCGATAATGAAGTCTACATCTTCCCGATCCTCCAGAGGTCTCAACTGCCAACCCAAGGATCTTTGATAGACTCTGGTGCAAAAATTAGCTAAAGGTGTGCTTCGATAGTTCGTTATCTCTCTTGTTTATAGGTTATGTTCGTATGTTTGCAATTCGATTTTCAAAACGTTGATTGGGTTGAACACAAGCACAAAGACAGTAACGGGTACACAAAAATGAAAATGAAAACAGCCATAATAATTTCCATTTCTTGGTGTGGCTGTTTTCATTTTCGTTAATTGGGTTATTTTGGTGGAACATGCTTCGGCAGCAGATTATTCCGAAACTCGTTGCCTAGATGCGAGATCCGTGACAGGCTACCAAGAGTCACGAGGAGAGGGAAATGCAGATTGGGACGGAGGAGAAGGAGAAGAAGGAGGAGGAGGAGGAAGGGGAGGAAGAGGGATTCCTTGCAACTTAGCCGGAGGGAGCTGAGGTAAGGAGAGAGGGAAGGTAAAGTAAATTTACGAGGGATTAAGAGAAACTCTACATGTGTTTGTGTTTGTAGAGTGTCTCTCAACAGTATGCATTCAGATGTACTGCAGGTTTGCCAGAAGGGAATTCCATGCAAGATAAAGTATACTATTCGAGAGTTTGATCGTTTTAAGGCCACATGCAGTTCTAGCTAATATTCCATTATGTAGTATCACCATAATAACTAGCCACCAGCGAAAGTGACATGTAGAGACATAAATAAAGGAAAAACAAAGAGTAGAAAGGAAAAAAAAAAGAGCGGAAGGCATCGCCGTCAGTGAACTGGTGTGTATCTATTTATGTCTGGGATTAGGAAGGCACGCACGGTCATACTCATCGCCTACTTACACTTTCCTCGGCGTGTGTCCCTGACAGAGAGCGCAGAGCGAGGGACGCGCCGTCGGACTCGTGACTAAGAAGCAAGGACCAAGGTTGATGAGCAGGGAATGGGAGGAGAAAGGGCGAAGGGAGAGGGATAGAGGGATGGGTGTAGGGAGGAAGGGAGGCAGACAGACGGACATGACGAATGAGGGGAAGAATGAGAATCAGAAGAGAATTTTTATAAAATCCCCGTCGCTCCAAAACAAGTGTGTAAGGGATGCTGAACCCCCAAGCAACCCTCGTATTAATCACGGGCTTTCCTTTTTATCAATTACTCCTAACTCTGCGCCCCTCCCAGATCTTCGGGTTCCTATCTCCTTCATTCATCTAGCCCTTCCTCTGTCGTCCTCTGTTCGTGCGTGCTCGCGAAGGGTCGTATATTCGTAGGAGATAGCGCCGACGCTGTTTGGAGTGATAGTAAGTGCACCGGATGGAGGAGTAGGGGGAGGGAGGGGGCTGGGGCGGAGGTGCAATGGCCCGTGAAAGGAAATTATATGTCTGGGAAGAAGGAGGCATCCACCTGCAGCCATCGTAACCTGCCACTTTGGACAGTCTTTGTGACTCGTGGCAGTTCAGTGACTGGTTAATGTTGAGGAGGCGCTTTAACGTGTACATGTATGTGGCAAGTGGCAAGCATGAGCACTGTGTTGATGGATGTTGATGCAGCTCCATCTTGCGGCGACGTGTGTGTCTTCTGTGTTTGTGCGCGTCCTGCTTTGCGTTCCGAAGGCCGACCTTGCGGGTGCGGTCGCCGTAGTGATTAGGTGGTCAGTGCTTCGACCGTGATTCGGTGCGTTAATGCCTGCTTGCTGTGAATGAATGTCAGTATCTCCTCTTCTCTTCTCTCTCTCTCTCTCTCTCTCTCTCTCTCTCTCTCTCTCTCTCTCTCTCTCTCTCTCTCTCTCTCTCTCTCTCTCTCTCTCTCTCTCTCTCTCTCTCTCTCTCTCTCTCTCTCTCTCTCTCTCTCTCACTCTTTCTCTCTCTCTCTCTTCTCTCTCTCTCACTCTTTCTCTCTCTCTCCTCTTCTCTCTCTCCTTCTCTTCTTCCTCTCTCACACTCTCGCTCTCATTCCCATTCTCTCCCTTTCCTTTTCTGAAATTTATGACTAAGGAAACGTCCGTGAATCCCCAGAAAACTCCTTGGGCGCGGCTAGTGGGCGTAGGCATTGTTTTGATCGCATGTGTGTG